>JALPQD010000334.1:1942066-1956798 GCA_023101885.1 Typhlomys cinereus
AAAAAAGATTGTAAGAGTCTAAAGATGGGGAGGAGCAATGATATACTAGATACTCCACACATGTTAGGGCTGAAGGAATCATAATAGGTCTTTGCAAGACCTGCACAATGACCAACATGTTATTTACCCCCCAAAGTCTAGTGTGGATCACAGGTTCTAAGATCCTAAGAGGCAAGGGATTAACAGCCACAATAGTGCTCCTATACTAAAGGAGAACACAAAAAAGAGCTCTAGGTAATGCTACTGCGTCCTTCCACCTCATCAGAGAGGAGGACCCAGAGGGAAGTTTGACATGCACACTAAAGGATGCTCCAGGGATGGGGGTGGCACTAGGAGAAAGGGAGAGAGGGGGGAAAGGAAGGGGAAAAGGAAGGAGGGAGTAAGGGAATCCAGGGAGGAGTGGAGGGAGGGAGGGCTATGGGGAACTTTTCAATTTTGTATGAGTGGAAAAAATAAATAAAAAAATTTTAAAAAAAGCAATAAAGAGATAGAGATAAAAAAGATATGGAAGATATAATAAATGCTTATTATACGTAGGTGTGGTATACATCTTAGCCCCTCTGTGTTTCTTCCTAGACCTGCCTGTAAAACAATTATAACAAAGCCAATGGTTTCCCACGTGCAAAGACTGACCAGAGGTAGGGTTGTAAATTTCATTTATTGAGTGAGTATGATATCTAGAGTATACTACACCTCAGCTGAACTCCTTTGGTAAGATATAAATTGAATTTGTTTTAGGAGGAATTTGAATCCAGGACTGCCCACATGGCAAGCACGGCTGTCATCATGGTCCTGGTAACCTGAGGAATCAGAGGCCCAGGAAAACTGAACACAAGCTCTGCTTCCACAGAAGGATTGGGCTGGTTCCCCCTTGAGGAAGAGAGGGAGGAAAGTGAGCAAAGAAAGTGAAAGCTAGACATGAAGAGAGAGAGAGAGAGAGAGAGAGAGAGAGAGAGAGAGAGAGCAGGATGAAGGAGTGATTCTGAGATCTCCTTATTTCTTTCCACTATTTTTATTTTCTTAGAGACAAGCTCGCCTAGAAGGGAAGGAATTAGGGTTCAGCAATCTCTGTGGTAGAAATTGTACATGTGGAAAAAGATGCTCCCCCTGGGTATGATGGGGACCAGAGGCAGGATCCAAGCCAGCAGGAGACGTGAACCTCAGGCCCTTCCCCAGGCTTTCCCCTCTGTATCTACACCTCCAAGACAAGACAGACAAGGACGTGCTCACAGTCAAAAATTAGTTTCATATTTTATTCTCATATCAGCAGAAAAAAGAGCCGCAAATTACACAACTGCATAATTGTTCATGTACAGCAAAAAACCAACAAACTTTCTTCTCGTCCTTACTGAAGATGGGGCTGATCATAAGCAGGAGTCCAGGGCTGTGGGTGTCAGAGGTCTCTTGGCAAGGCAGGAGGCAGCTAAGGAGGTGCCCATGGGGGGCTCAGATGCCAGGGCTGCCAGCCAGGTGCCATGGATTGTTTCACCATCATGACAGGGGAGGGGACCCACTCCAGACCCACAAAGGAACAGGGAGGCCTCCATGCAGGAGCTGTTAATCAGGAGGTGGGGACAACATAGGAGGTGGCAGGAATATGGGAGGTCAAAGGTCAGCAGCCCCATCACAGAAAGCACCTGAGAGAAAACACAGACTCATGAGGGCATCACCCACATTCCCGTCAAACAGGTGCTGAGGTTTCCAGGTGGGTCCAGAGCAGGCCAATCACAGGCTCCTAATCCATCACTCAGGAGGCAGAGGCAGAGGGATTATGGAGAGTGTAAGGTCGGCCCTAGCTGTGTGGTGTGTGTTTACTCTGGTTTACAAAGAGCTTCTACTTTCATTCATCTACAGAATCATTTCACCTGTGCTGTAGTTCTCATAGGAGACTTACAGGGGCCGAGTCGTATTCTTCCTGAATTAAAATCACATTTTCTCTTTGCTTTTTTGAGAAAATATTATTATTTTCTTATTTTAATTATTGTGCATGTATCAATTTCTCTGTCAGTATTCTTTATGTATTTATGTGTGTGAATATGTGCCTGTGATTGTGTGTATGTGTGTGTGTGTGTGTGTGTGTGTATACATACGTAACAGGGAGCCTGTGTGTCCCTCTGGAGCTTCTATGGTGGCCACGGGAAGCATCCTGGATGGCGTCTACCTCCTTGGCCTTTAGAAGGGATTTCCCGGGCAGGGCCTTCCACATCCAGAAGTGGTGGTGGAAGCCATGTCTGCCCGGCCTTTCCCCCTTGGAAACCCAACTCCACCCCCGTGGATCAAGCACAGGACAAGCACAAGCTCTTCATCTGCACACTGGACATTGAGGCAGGGGGATTTCTGAGAAATTGAGTCCTGCCCTGATTGTATTATGTCCTTTGATCTCAGGAAAACGTTGTTTGAGATGAACTAGCATTTTTATGAATCCACTGAAATTATTCCTTTTACATGGAATGATTTTGTCATACAGCCAGTGATAGGCGAAGTTGATGAATCTCACTTACGTGAGTTATTCTTTTCTTTTTTTTTGCATTTTTTATTATTTCTGCTCATACAAACTTGGTAGGTACACTGGTTCTCTCCCTCCCTCCTCCTCCCCCACCCCCAACTCCCCCTCCCCTCATGCCTCCCTCCCCATCTCTCAGTGCCTCCCCCCATCCCCAGATAATCGGTGAAGCAGCTGAGGGTGCTCCTCTCCTGGGTTTCTGGCAGTAGAAGCCATGTCTCTTCCTATAGGATCCATCGTTAGACTGAGGACAGTTGGTTCTGCCTTCGCGTGTCCAGCAAGAGCAGAGAATGAAGAGCTAGTTCTCTCTCTCTCCAGTTTCCACTGTAAGGAGGATGTGCTGACGAGTCTGGGGCAGATAGAGGATGAGTTGCAGGTCCACTTGACTCCTTTATGAGCCTCATCTCTAAAACAAAAATAAAAGCAGCAAGCAGAAAGTTAAGGGTGGAGAAGCCAGGCGTGGTCCTTTGCCTGAGGAGCTCATGTCTCTATGCTCCCGAACTGTCACCTAGCACGTATGTCCACAAGGCGGTGCAAGTATGGTGTATACAGAGCACTGCAAAAGACCATTGAAGGAATGGAGAGGGCTCAAGGATAAGACTGTGTCTCCAGCATTTCAAGCAAAGCCCTAAATTGTGAAAAGGAACCTCAAACCTATGAAGCTCATTTCAAGCCTTCCTTTTTGTTACGTTTCCAGCCCAAGCTGCCAACATAAAAACAAGCACTTCATCATCTTTATCATGCTGTCTGCTGACATGTCATGTTGAAGATAGGAGCCAGGGAAAGCGCTGTGGGCTGAGGCTTGGTTCCCTGCTGACACATGAGGTTCTGTCCACTGGGCTGAAACTCAATAGTGGGTAGAACTCAGCACTAGGAAGGATATGTCTCCAATACACACTCACCTAAGACCTAATTCACACACAGGGCGCCACAATGAGATTCCTACTTATATAGTGTTTTAATCTCTTCATCATTTTTCAGTTTTCCTAGAGCGCAACAGCTGAGATTTACAGGCACAGAATTGACAGAAGGCAGTGTGTCTGGAGTGAGCTGTGCTTCGGCCAGTGCGGCTAGGTTCACCTCCCCCTGCAAGCCATGGGCCGCCGGAAGTCCCAACGGAAGCCTCTGCCCAAGAAGAAGGTGACCCTGGAGACGCAGTTCACCTGCCCCTT
Organism: Typhlomys cinereus; assembly: GCA_023101885.1. Lineage (NCBI taxonomy): Eukaryota > Metazoa > Chordata > Mammalia > Rodentia > Platacanthomyidae > Typhlomys > Typhlomys cinereus. Next base: position 1,945,742 of record JALPQD010000334.1, read on the forward strand.
CTGTAACCATGACAAGTCCTGTGACGTGAAAATGGACCGGGCTGCAAGACTGGACTCATTTCCTGTACTGTGTGCCTGGAGGAATTCCAGACGCCCATCACCTATCTGTCAGAGCCAGTGGACGTGTACAGTGATTGGATAGACGCCTGCGAAGCAGTCAATTAGTAGCAATGTAGAGGACCCACCCCCCGCACAGCCCCCAGCCTGCAGCTGAGCCAAGCAGCTGGTAGCAATGCAGAGACCTTCCAGGTCGCCAGGGAGTGGGTCCAGGGCTGTGAGAGCCCTGTGTGTGTGGGCGTGCGTGCTTGCTCCAGCACATGCACGTGTGGTGTGGTGCGTGTTGATGTGTGGGGTGAGGTGGCTGCACATCCGCTGTGGGCGTGGCCAGAGCCTGGTGCTCCACCAGAGGGTGGAAGTGAGAAAGCACCAGGCCTCACCATGTATTCCAAGGTGGCCTCAGACTGGACATCTCCGGCCTCGCTGGGCTCCACCCCCACCTCCCTGCTCTTGGACAAGTTTCCTGCCTTCCCCAGGCCAGGGATATCTGGGGCCGTGTCCAGTCTCCCCAGACTCTTCACCAGCACCTCGGCCTTGGGAACTGGACTTTCCACCCTCCTTCCGGACTCCACTGCCTGTGTCCTGAAGCCAGGGCCACAGTCCCTGGTCCTTGGCTAAACCTGGATAGGAGCCGGGGAGACTCAAATCTGTTCAAGTGATTTTGTAGAAGATGGAGGGACTGGATAGGGTAGCTGTCAGTCACAAGCTTGTCAATAAAGCAGCCAATGCAGAAAAAAAAAAAAAAAAGAATGGACAGAGAGGAGAGCAGAAGAAGCAGAAGGCCCGCAAGCCCTCAGGTACAGTGTTCTGGTTCTGAGTACACCAGCAACACCGTCCACCCACCTTCATGTTCCTGATTCTCATGTGCTCAACCTACACTCAAGTTGTTGACAGCTCTGGGAAAAACACGGTCCTCTAATCTCTGGCCCTTTCGGCCTTCGCCCCGGCCAGCTGAGACCCAAGGCTGTACAGGGGCTCATAGGAGGGAGGGAGTGTGAGAGCCCCACCAGACAGCCTAACAGGGCTGGTAGATGGGTCCAACACTGTCTGTTCCCTAAAATGCACTTCATGGAGAAGAGACCCCTGTGCTTGTCCCTCAACATGTTCTGGTCCCCTGGAGTCAGGGTGGCACTGAATCCCTCGGCCTCTCCCCAAGCCTTGCCAGGTCCCCCTCACAGAATGAAGCCAGGATGTCTGGTCAGCATGGAGGAAGGGTGTGAAAGCCACTGGGGATAGCATGTGAGTGAGGTCACATGCACTTAGGTGGCTCCTCTGTCCCACAGAGTCTTCCTTCAGACCATAGAAGGACTGGGAAATCAGACTCTCTGGAAGAATGGGAAGACCTGGAACTCAGAGCCGGCTTGCAAGGGAAGAACAACCACGAGCTGCCCATTGCCCTCTGCCATCGTCCCGGAAAAGGTCCTGAAGAAGTGGAAGAGGAGCTTCTACATGCTGAGCCTGCAGGACCTGCACCGGGCTTTCTGGGAGAAGAGCAAGAAGCCCAGCAGCCAAGCCTGCCTTGGTCCCTTTGGAGGGTCCCTGCGAAGGATCCTAGGGGACAGACATGAGGACAGCGGCCTCTCAGGTTAGTCTCCTCCCTGTTTCCCTGCGGTCTGTAGCGAGTCCGTCTGCTGGCCCAGCTCCACTGTGCCCAGAGCAGAATGCAATGATCAGTTACCACCACCCCTTACCCTGCCCTCCCCCGCCCGCATTTCTCCTCTCATGGTCAAAGCCCTTGTCATTGTGCAGGTCCACATGCCATGCATCCCGAAGAGACCTGGTTCTGGAAGTTGGCCCCAGGGCACAGATACAGGAGCCAGGCCATTTCAGGGACACAGAATCAGGGGAAATGTGTGTGAGGTAGTCATGAGGTCTTCTCTCTTTCAGGCGCTCACTGGGATGGGGATGCTGACCTCCAACTTCCCATGTTCCTGCCTCCTCTCGTGTACTGGCCAACTCTTGCCTTCTTCCCACCTCTGGACTACCAGCTCCTGCACGGAGGCCTCTGCGTTCCCTTTGGGACTCTGCAGTGGACCCCTCCCCTCTTATGATGGTGCAGCATCCCATGGCACCTGCCTGGCAGCCCTGGCATCTGAGCACCCCATGGCCAGCCCCTCAGCTGCCTCCTGCCTTGTTGCCAGGAGACCAGCCTCCAGCAGCCCTGGGCACCTGCTTATGACCAGCCCCATCTTCAGTAAGGACGAGAAGAAAGTTGTGGGCTTTTTCCTGGACTATGAGAATTATGTAGTTGTATGACTTGTGGCTCATTTTTCTTCTGTATATGAGAGTAAAATGTGAAATAAATTTGGTGACTGTGACCACTTCCTTGTCTGTCTTGTCTTGGAACTGTAGATACAGAGGGGAAGGGTTGGGGAAGGGCCTGAGGTTCAGCGCCTCCTGCTGGCTTGGATCCTGCCTCTGGTCTCCATCAGACTTCCGGGGGTGCATCTTTTTCCACGTGGACGAATTCTTCCACAGACACTGCTGAACCCTAATTCCTGCCCTTCTAGAAGAGCTAGTGTCTAAAAAAAATAAAATGAGAAAGGAAATATGGAAGCACAGATCACTCCTTGCTTCTTGCCCTATCTCTCTACCCTCACTCCAGCCTTCACTTTTCTCTCCTCCTATTCCTGCCTCCATTCCTCGGGGGAAATGGCACCATCCTTCTGTGTTAGCACAGTTTGTGTTAGGTGTTCCTGGGCCGCGGATTCTCAGGTTCCATGGACAGTGATGAGAGCTGGGATGGAGCTCAGCTCTGGGCTTGCCATGTGGGCAGTCCTGGGTTCGATTCCCAAGCAAAAATACTCAATTTATATCTTCTGCGGGAGATCAGCTGAGGTGTAACATACTGTAGATTTCGTACTCACTTGCTTCATGAAGTTTCCAATCCTGGCGATACTTAGTTCCCACATTTGGGAATCAATTTGTTTGGGTATAGATGCATTCCATGCAGTTCTGGAGAGAACACAGAAGGATGAACCTTTGTATCACACCTAAATAAAATAGTCTTGCATTTCATGTTCCGTATATGCAAGACAGGGTGATTGGCACTGTACTTCCTGTGAGGCCAATGAGAATCCTGGGAGCCAACCTTTGCTTTTGGTCATCCGGGAGGCCCTGCACAGAATCCTGGGTACACAGCTGTGACTGATGATACCCATTGTTTCTCCTCTTCCTGTGGGATCCATCGTTAGACTGGGGACAGTTGGTTCTGCCTTCGCTGTGTCCAGCAAGAGCAGAGAATGAAGAGCTAGTTCTCTCACTCTCCAGGTTCCACTGTAAGGAGGATGTGCTTAGGAGTCTGTGGCAGATAGAGGATGAGTTGCAGGTCCACTTGAGTCCTTTATGAGCCTCATCTCTAAAAAAAAATAAAAGCACAAGGAGAAAGTTAAGGGTGGAGAAGCCAGGTGTGGTCCTTTGCCTGAGGAGCTCGTGTCTCTGTGCTCCCAAGCTGTCACCTATCACGTATGTCCACAAGGAGGTGCAAGCATGGTGTGCACAGGGCACTGCAAAGCACCTTTGATGGAATGGGGACAGGGCTCAAGGATAAGACTCTGTCTCCAGCATTTCAAGCAAAGCCCTAAATTTGACAAGGAACCTCAAACCTTGTGAGGCTCCAAGGAGAGTAGAGACTGTGTTTACCACAGAAGGATATACTATAAGGCATTTAGCAAATCTAACACACTGTAGAAAAATCTTGAAAAGGACATTGCTGTAGTCTGAAAGCTTGTGAGCTAAAATTCTTATGTTGAAATCTTTTATTATTATTTTTATTCAATTGTGTGTGTGTGTGTGTGTGTGTGTGTGTGTGTGTGTGTGTGTTGTGTGTCTGTGTGTGTAGAACCACGGTGAATTTAGGAACCACCATGGACCACCTCCACCTCCACCTCTTTTTACTCTGCCCCAGGATTCACAGGCTCTGCCCTACTAGGACCAGAAACGCAGGCCGCTCCTGCTTCCGCCCAGCATCTATACATGGGGTCTAGGATCTGAACTCAGGACCTTCTGCCTGCAAGGCAGAGGCTTAACCCCTGAGCCACCTCTCCACTCCCTTATGTTGAAATCTTAAACTCCAGGTGATGGTAGACGTGGGGCCTTCAGAAGGTTACTAAGCCATGATAGGGAGTCTCTCATGAATGGGACTGGTGTTCTTATTGTAAAATAAACAAAAACAAAAAAACAAAACAAATGAGTGTGTGTTTTTCAGCCACCTGAGGACAAAATATGTCTTCTTTGAGCCTTATGGGAGTTTCCCCAGGTAGCAAACCTGTCAGCCTTTCAAAGGTAGCTTTACCAGTTGCTGGTTTGTCTTTTGTGTTAGTTTCACTGGACTTAGAATCATCTAGATGAGCAGGAGTTAAAGTCAGTTCAGATTATGGAAAGTTCCAGGCTAGCCTAGAACCCATCTCAGAAAACAAAACAAAAAATGACACGCACAACCCTTACGACGTCCCCAGTGCGCTCGGCTGAGGGAAGTTGAGTGGAAAGGATTAGAAACTGAACAATTGTTTTCCATACTGAAGAAAGGATAAGACGGTTCTTTTTTCATCACATTCCCAAGGCATAAATAATCCTTGACAGCTGGAGAAATCTTCCAAGCCGCACATAATACGGAGGATCACAGCCAGCCTCACGGCTGCGGCACATCAGCCACAGTGACCGTCTCCTGTTCTTGGACAAGCGTCAGCGAGCCCCTCATGCCAGTGTCCGTGCTTCTGAGTAGACGGGCCAGGTACAGCCTCACTGGCCACTCTAGCACAATTGAAAGCCTGTATCCCTGCTTCTCAAAATCCACCATCCCAGGCACTGAGCATCCCAACACCTTGTAATGTAAGATGAGCTCGGCTTTTTTCAGGACGACTGCTTTTTACAAATTCAGCTCTTCCTACGGGCTCACGTGGATTCACCTCTGCATCACGTGTTGAGTTCAGTTTCTTGGTTTGCAACTCGATTATTTCAACTGTTCTCAATTCATGTTCGTCACAATTCGGCTGAGATTCTCAAATATTTCCAGTTCTTGCAGTGATTGCTAGAACCTCTACTTTCCATTTTGTCGTAAGAATACTTGATCTTTACTCTGGCATAGTGGCTCACGCCTGAAGTCCCAGCACTTGGAAGCTGAGGCAGGAGGATTGCCATCACTCGAGGCCAGCCTGGGCTTCGGGTGAGTCCACAGCCACTCTGACCTGCAGAGTGACATCCTGCCTCAAAACACGAGCACAATGACACAGACAATAGTCAGGACCCGAGCTGGGAACGTCCTGCCTGTAACCTCAGCATTTGGAATCTGTTTTGCAGATTTTGTATCTCAAGGGTAAGCTTTATGGTCCATTTTCAAAATCCCGGGTATCTAGAATGAAGGAAAGAGTCTTAGAAGTTCTTCAGTATGCAACTGACTAGTAACAAAACATTCCAGTATATACTGTTAGACTAAGAGAATTTCTGATCTTGTGCTAAAGTAAATGATAAAGCAACAATTTCCTGATTAACAATTCGTGAACTCAGAACCTTCTGCTTGTGAAGCAGCATCATAACCCCTGAGCCAGCCCTCATCATAGCTGCTTTTTAAGACATAAACGTGGTCGGGCTGTGTTGGCACTGCCTGTCATTCAGCTCTCTAGAGGATTTCCACATAGTGAGACCCTGTGTTGGGGAAGGAGGGAGATAGTAGGCCAGCAGGGAGGAAGGGAAAAGAAAGAAAAGGAGGGAGGGAAAGGAGAAGCAAGAGTAGTCTCAGCTAACAAAGAAGTTTAAATACTTTCCCGTTCCAAGGTTTTTATTATTGTTTTCGTTTGCTTGGTTTGAGACAGGGTCTCTGATGGTCCCAGGCTGGCCTGAACTCCCCCTGGAGTCAAAAAGGACTTGAACTCCGATCCACCTGCTTCCACCTCCTGAAAGCTGGGATGAGCCAGATGCTTGTGGTGCCGGAGACTTGAACTCAGAGCCTCATGCTCCCAGACAAATGTTCTACCCAATGATTGAAAGAATCTGCTGGGGTTAAGGGGAGGTTATGGCATAGTTGAGTAGGTGAGCCTCAGAAGTCTCGAGTTCAGTTCCTGGAAGTCCATGTAGTGGAAGGAGAGAACTGACCTCTGAAAGTTGTTCTCTGACCTCCATGCGTGCACCGTGGCATGCTATTCTCTCGCCCTTGCTCTCCCTTTTATGTAAATAATGTGTGTGTGTCCCTATGGAGTTCTGAGGGTGACATCAGAAATCATCTTGGTTGCTCTTCCTCCTTATTGCTTTGCTCTGGGGTTTCCCAGGCTCCACCTTCCAGAATTACAGGCCACCACCATATTTTTATGTGTGAATCTGAGGACTACCAACTCAGATCCTTTTGCTTTTGGGGGGGGGGACAAAGCCTATAACCGCTGAGCCCTTCTAAATAATAAAGAAGAAGAAGAGGGAAGTGAAGTCAGATCCCAGATCCCGAGTAAAAAAAAGCCAGGCAGAAATGGCAACAGCTGAGGGCAGAGTGGGAAATCCCAGAGCGAAGCAAAAAGGAAGCAGAAGCAATCCAGAATGATTCCCAAAGTTATCCTTAGTCCTCCACAGGGACACACAATGCCCTCTGACTCACACACACACACACACACACACACACACACACACACACAAATAAATATTTAAAATTAAAATAGATTGATTAGAAATACAGAAATAAAAGCCAGTCGTGTGAGTCTGGGACACTGTCGTGTAAAATGTTTGCAAGCTTCCGTGGTTGGTGGCAGATGTCCCTGCCTTACCCACCCCTGCCTGTGCCCCCCCAAAAGGCTATTGTTCTTCAGACCGGTCCTCAAGAAAGAAGAAAGGGCACACGCTGAACAACAGGGTTTTCTTGGACTCGTCTTGCAGATGAACTGCGCCCGCAGACAGCACGCAGAACAGAAGCCGCTGACTCGCCCGGCGCAGGAGGGCAGAGCCAGGGACTTTTAGCTGAGTAAGAAGCCTTCTTCCCGGCCACCCCGCCCTTGTCTTCCTCCCAGTGGTGGTAAAAGCCGCGCAGAAATGCCCGGGGTCTCCTAGGGAGTTTACAAAGCCCACTGGAGAAATCGGCTGCCCCCTCCCCCTGCAGTCAGGTTTAAGCTGTCTCCTGGGGGCTCCTTGTGAGCCGGGGAGTCTAAGAGGGTCGAAGATGTTTGTCCCCAGCAGGAGCCATGTATCAGCTGCAGTTAGGATCAGCCATCCCCGGGGGGCATCGCTCAGAGACCAGAAGATTTTTTTCTTTAAAGAATGTTTTTCCCTAAATGGCAGAATTAAAAAAAAAACAAACCACAATCTTACATCATTATTAAAAGTGAGAAAATAAGCGCATAGCGACACACCCAGAGGAAATGAAAACTCATTCATGAATAACCTCTCAGTGATATTAACGTCTCCAATATCACAGAGGAAAAAAATTGACCCTGGGATCCGTCAGGAGGCTGTGGTTGGGATAAAACACCGGAATATACTCCAGGGGTGGGGGGGAGGAAGAAGCCATTTTACAGTAAGTCAAATGCTAGACCACTTCCTGCTCGGCCAGGTACGTCCCTGTGGCTAAGAGAGAAGAAAAGAGAAGCAGAAGGAGCTCAGTCCTGGGGACCCAGGAGTCCCTTGCTCACGATTAGGCCAGCAGAGGTCGACGCTGCCTGCCAGCTTCGCCTACCCAGGCAGGATCCTATGCCGCAAAGGGGAAGAACTGGAAGGTTCTCTTTGCCTGGAGCCCTGGGATTCAGCACAGGCTGGAAGAATGGCTGATGTTTGTCTCTTCTGAGTCACCATTTCCCAGTCTGAAATGGGGCATGCTTCCTCCTTGATATCTGCAGGATGCAAACATAAGGTGCATACTAAGGGGACGTCATTTCCAACTTTTTCTGCTGTTAGCATCCAAACATGGTTTTCTCATGTATTTCATTCACCCACTTGTGCTTCCCGTTGAAATCTCCGTCAGTGCCACTAACATTGTGTTTTAGGAATGAAGGGTTGGAAACGGAGTGGTGGGGTCGATTGTGACCCTGGATTTAGGAGGAGTTGGGAGTTCACGTTGGGCCGTAGGAGTCTCTGTCTTAAAAAGTAAATTAATAAAGTAATTATTAAAAAGAAAGAAAGAAAATAGTAATAATAGGACTGGAGATGTGGTTACTTCATTACAGTGTTTGTTCGCATAATGAAACCCTGCTGTATTCCCAATACTGCATAGCTCCACAGTGACATACATGCAGTCCATATCCTATGTAAGAGTCAGGAGTGGCCTCCTGAATCTCTACATAGGATATGGACTGCAATGTATGTCACTGTGGAGCTATGCAGTATTGGGGAATACAGCCCAGGGTTTCATTCATGCGAACAAACACTGTACTGACGTAACCACATCTCCAGTCCTATTATTACTATTTTCTTTCTTTCTTTTTAATAATTACTTTATTACTTTACTTTTTAAGACAGAGACTCCTACGGCCCAAGCTGAACTCCCAAGACTCCTCCTAAATCCAGGGGTCACAATCAGACCCCACCATCTCCGTTTCCAACCCTTCATTCCTAAAACACAATGTTAGTGGCACTGACGGAGATTTCAACGGGAAGCACAAGTGGGTGAATGAAATACATGAGAAAACCATGTTTGGATGCTAACAGCAGAAAAAGTTGGAAATGACGTCCCCTTAGTATGCACCTTATGTTTGCATCCTGCAGATATCAAGGAGGAAGCATGCCCCATTTCAGACTGGGAAATGGTGACTCAGAAGAGACAAACATCAGCCATTCTTCCAGCCTGTGCTGAATCCCAGGGCTCCAGGCAAAGAGAACCTTCCAGTTCTTCCCCTTTGCGGCATAGGATCCTGCCTGGGTAGGCGAAGCTGGCAGGCAGCGTCGACCTCTGCTGGCCTAATCGTGAGCAAGGGACTCCTGGGTCCCCAGGACTGAGCTCCTTCTGCTTCTCTTTTCTTCTCTCTTAGCCACAGGGACGTACCTGGCCGAGCAGGAAGTGGTCTAGCATTTGACTTACTGTAAAATGGCTTCTTCCTCCCCCCCACCCCTGGAGTATATTCCGGTGTTTTATCCCAACCACAGCCTCCTGACGGATCCCAGGGTCAATTTTTTTCCTCTGTGATATTGGAGACGTTAATATCACTGAGAGGTTATTCATGAATGAGTTTTCATTTCCTCTGGGTGTGTCGCTATGCGCTTATTTTCTCACTTTTAATAATGATGTAAGATTGTGGTTTGTTTTTTTTTTAATTCTGCCATTTAGGGAAAAACATTCTTTAAAGAAAAAAATCTTCTGGTCTCTGAGCGATGCCCCCGGGATGGCTGATCCTAACGGCAGCTGATACATGGCTCCTGCTGGGGACAAACATCTTCGACCCTCTTAGACTCCCCGGCTCACAAGGAGCCCCCAGGAGACACCTTAAACCTGACTGCAGGGGAGAGGGGCAGCCGATTTCCCCAGTGGGCTTTGTAAACTCCCTAGGAGACCCCGGGCATTTCTGCGCGCGGCTTTTACCACCACTGGGAGGAAGACAGGGCGGGGTGGCCGGGAAGAAGGCTTCTTACTCAGCTAAAAGTCCCTGGCTCTGCCCCCTGCCCGGGCGAGTCAGCGGCTTCTGTTCTGCGTGCTGTCTGCGGGCGCAGTTCATCTGCAAGACGAGTCCAGAAGAAACCCTGTGTTCAGCGTGTGCCCTTTCTTCTTCTTCTGAGGACCGGTCTGAAGAACAATAGCCTTTTGGGGGGGCACAGGCAGGGGTGGGTAAGGCAGGGACATCTGCCACCAACCACGGAAGCTTGCAAACATTTTACACGACAGTGTCCCAGACTCACACGACTGGCTTTTATTTCTGTATTTCTAATCAATCTATTTTAATTTTAAATATTTATTTGTGTGTGTGTGTGTGTGTGTGTGTGTGTGTGTGTGTGTGTGTGTGTGTGTGTGAGTCAGAGGGCATTGTGTGTCCCTGTGGAGGACTAAGGATAACTTTGGGAATCATTCTGGATTGCTTCTGCTTCCTTTTTGCTTCGCTCTGGGATTTCCCACTCTGCCCTCAGCTGTTGCCATTTCTGCCTGGCTTTTTTTTACTCGGGATCTGGGATCTGACTTCACTTCCCTCTTCTTCTTCTTTACTTATTTAGAAGGGCTCAGCGGTTATAGGCTTTGTCCCCCCCCCCAAAAGCAAAAGGATCTGAGTTGGTAGTCCTCAGATTCACACATAAAATATGGTGGTGGCCTGTAATCTGGAAGGTGGAGCCTGGGAAACCCAGAGCAAAGCAATAAGGAGGAAAGCAACCAAGATTTTTCTGATGTCACCCTCAGAACTCCAAGGGACACACACATATTATTTACATAAAAGGGAGAGCAAGGGCGAGAGAATAGCATGCCACGGTGCACGCATGGAGGTCAGAGAACAACTTTCAGAGGTCAGTTCTCTCCTTCCACTACATGGACTTCCAGGAACTGAACTCGAGACTTCTGAGGCTCACCTACTCAACTATGCCATAACCTCCCCTTAACCCCAGCAGATTCTTTCAATCATTGGGTAGAACATTTGTCTGGGAGCATGAGGCTCTGAGTTCAAGTCTCCGGCACCACAAGCATCTGGCTCATCCCAGCTTTCAGGAGGTGGAAGCAGGTGGATCGGAGTTCAAGTCCTTTTTGACTCCAGGGGGAGTTCAGGCCAGCCTGGGACCATCAGAGACCCTGTCTCAAACCAAGCAAACGAAAACAAAATAATAAAACCTTGGAACGGGAAAGTATTAAAACTTCTTTGTTAGCTGAAGACTACTCTTGCTTCCTCCTTTCCCTCCCTTCCTTTTCTTTCTTCTTCCCTTCCTCCCTGCTGGCCTACTATCCTCCCTCCTTCCCCAACACAGGGTCTCACTATGTGGAAATCCTCTAGAGAGCTGGAATGACAGGCAGGTGCCAACACAGCCAGACACAGTTTATGTCTTAAAAAGCAGCTATGATGAGGGGCTGGCTCAGGGGTTATGATGCTGCTTCACAAGCAGAAGGTTCTGAGTTCAAATAA
>JALPQD010000334.1:1957497-2012497 GCA_023101885.1 Typhlomys cinereus
GAGATGGGAACAGGAGGATCCTGAGTTCAAAGCTAGCCTCAGTTACATAGCAAACTAGAGGACAACCTGGGCTACTGAGATCCTGTCTCAAAATAATAATAATAAGTTGTGGCAATGTACCATCATACACAGATAAGAAATAAATATTTTATAAAAAACTATTCAGGCTGGAAAGATGGGTCAGGGGTTAAGACTCTGTCTCACAAGCAGAAGGCCCTGGGTTCAGATCCCAGGTCTCATGTAAAAACATCAGGCAGAAACAGCAGTGGGCTGAGCCTGGGAAATCCCAGAGCTAAGCAAAAAAGGAAGTAAAGGCAATCCAGGATGATTTCCTTAGTCACCCTTGGCCTCTATAGGGACACACAGTGACCTCTGATACACATGCACACACACACACACATACACACACACGTGCAAAATGAAGAAAATTTAAAAAAAAATTATCATTCAGGAGGGTAAGGCAGAAGGATTTTAAATTGGAGGTAGTCTGGTACACAATGAGACCCTGTCTCAAAAAACAAAAACAAAAGAATATTTGGCACAATCAAAATGTCCTGAGACCAAAATAAATTCTCTGTATATGAATTAATAATAATAATAGTAATAATCATCATAATAATGTTAAATATGAGGAAGCTCTCTCCCGCTGTCCTGGACTGAGAACCTTCTCATTAATTCCTGACCCAAACATTTGTTTACTGTTTCTTGACCAGAAGGTGATAATCTGAGCTCACCCACTTGAAATTCATGGATCAGGAAGTGTGTATTCTCTAACTGAATGGGTTAAAAAATATATGAGCCTTTTCTGGCCAAATTCTGCATGATGGCTGTAGGTAAGGGCTTCTTGGAACGGGCCAGCCTATCTGAAGGTCCACACCCATTTACAGTTCCACATGAAACTTGGCGGCAGGCCAGGGGTATGGCTGAATAATTACTACTCCAGAACTAGTTAATCACAGGCCCCGGGGAGGGGGGGGGACTCCCTCCATGTTGGACTAGCAGGGAGCCTCTGAGCTTCCCTCTGAGGGAGGAGGAGGGGGACCCCAACCCTCCTGATCTATCCCAGTCCTGGGCAAATCTGTACCCAGGCTTGGTGGATTTAAGCCTTTGTCTACTTTTGGCACAGGTAGGAAAGGAGGAGAGAAAAAAAAATGGTGTAAGCAAGTTTCGAAATCGTCGATGATTTCATGAATGACTCAGTGTTTCCTTTTGGAAAATTGGCTTTCGTGATTAATTCAGCTTTGAAAACAGGTTCCAATATCAAGAAGCCTTGGAAGTGTGGAAGAGCAGCCGTCCTCCCATCTCGGTCCAGAGGAATTTCATGTAGTTGATAAAGCCTGCTTGTTGAAAAAAATCAACAGCCACTTACTTCCTCCTGGGGCTTCCTGTTCTTTCTGAGAAAAGCATCCAGGCGCCTTCTCTCTTTCTACTTCTGAGTCTATGTTTGTTTGATGTGTACTTTCCTTGCCGTGAAGTGGCTGACTGACTTGTCATTTGTCATCAGCATATATTAATTCTACATAACAATGGGTTTCATGATGACATTTTTCCTGCATGTACATGATGTATTTTAATCATTACCAACACCCAGGCTTGGCCCCTCCCTCTCTCTCCCCGATCTTCCTCTTCCCCTTAACTCCCCTCCTGTGTGTGTGTGTGTGTGTGTGTGTGTGTGTGTGTATGATTGTGCAAGTGAGTTTAATTCGGATCTCTCACATGAGTTTGAGCCAGGGTGTTTTGCCGTGTTAACCTATTCTAAAATATCTACATAAAAGCGTATTTCTTTTCTTCCAGGAAGTAGTTATTATAAATCACACACATACACAAACTGGTAATGGAAATATCATACTGGGCATTTCTTCAACATGCTATAAATAAATAACATAAATAAATAAAACATAAATTTTAACATAAAGTCTTTCAAATGTTATCTTTTAATCATTTGGGTGTATTTCGATTTTATTTTAAATTAATGCACCTATTTATTTTGTGGTGGTGAAGCCCAGCAGCTTACACTTGGCCACAGTGAGCAAGTAAATATCCAGGCTTCATTTTGATTTTAGAATTCCCAAGTTTTCCTGAAGGAAAAAGAAGAAAGCAGACGCAGGACTATGAACCCCGAAATGAAAACCATTTCTTTGTATGCTAACTTTCAAAACTTAATTTCAAAGAATGCAACAAGAAAAATTCCTCTCTCTTTCTCTCTCTCTTTCTCTCTCTCTCTCTTCCCCCCACTTAACCAACTCTGAGGCTAAACACAGAAAACCATTCTTCCCGGGGCTGAGTTAGCTACCCAGATGTCTCCGCGCCTGGGTAAGGCGACATCTCTAAAGTTACAGGTATGCAAATAGAACCCGCTCGGCTGAAGGAAGATTCTAATTCAATAAATAAAGTTGAGCGTGTTACTGTGGTTACGGGGAATCTATTTGCATACAGGCTTATCTTGTTTTTAAAGCAGAAGGGGGTGGGGTGGAGGGAGAAGAGGAAAAAAAAAAAATCCCAGCTTGCACTTGGTGTTTCCATAAGTCAATCTCCAGAGAAGGCGCCACGGTTCGCGGGGCCCGGTGCTGAGCGCGGGGAGATCCACGCGCGCTCGGGACGCGCCTGTGTGGCGACCCGCTGCCCAATTGCACGATCGACCGTGGAGTTCGGTGGGGACTGATTCTGGCCTCACTCGGGGTTCAGGGGTGTGGGTCCTGCCTTCCTCCTCCTCCCCCCCAGTGGGGTCTGAGCTGGCTGCAGCCAAGAGCCAGATGTGGAGTCAAAAGGAAGAGGGGTGCTGGGTTCCCGCCCCACTATCACTGTGGAAGTCAGTGCATTAAAACTAGAGTCATATTATTTGTTTATGTATGTATGTATGTATTGAGAAATACTGAAATCGGGTGCCTTTCTTACATCTGTGCAAATGCACGCTGTCTTGTGTCTTGGGAGGAAACTTGCCTAGATCATCCAAGCAAGGCCAAAGCTACTTCAGCAGCAAGAGCAAAGCCCACACTTAACTCGGATGGAGAACACATTGGACTGATTTATTGGTTGATGTTTCATCTGTCTGTGTATTAGAGCACGCATGCACACACATGCATGCTTTGCACAGGTAGAGGTCAGAAGACAACTGTCCTTCCACCATTTGGGCCTCTGGGGATTGGTGGAACTCAGCTGGCCATTTAACAAGCCACTGAGCTACCTTGTGGGGGCCCTTGTATATTTACTTTTCAGACAAGGGTCTCTTGGAGCCCAGGCTGGCCCCTACTAACTCGCAGAACTTATGAGCCTCCTGCCTCCACCTCCCAAATTGTCGAGATTACAGATGTGAATCACGATGGCAGGTTTTTAAAAAATGTTCTTATTGGGCCCTGGATTCCTGAAGTCACCTTTGGCCCTCCACAGAGATACACAGTGTCCTCTGATACACACACACACACACACACACACACACACACACACACACACACACACACACGATAAATAAATCTTAAAAAGTTTTTGTTATACGTGTGTATATATATATATATATATATATATATATAGAGAGAGAGAGAGAGAGAGAGAGAGAGAGATGCATCATGTAAGCTTCTGAGGATTGAACTCAGGTTGCCATGCGCACCCACCTTACCCCTGAGCCATCTGACTCTCACTGGCCCTGTGCCAGGTTTTAGTTCAAGTGGGACAGAACCTGGATGTCCTGCATGTGAGGCCATTTCACCACCAGCTGAGCTACATCTCCAGCCAAGAGGATGGATTTAAGTAAATGCGTTCAAAGAAGATCTAAATTAATCCCTGATGGAGTGGGAGGAGGCCCAGGGACAGCGCAGCAGCAGCACACTCCTTCCAGAAGATTCCTGGGCTATCTGAGACCCAGACACCCTGGGAGATATAAGACCCACACTCACCCTGGTTAATGGAGGCCCCCTTGCCACGTGCTACCGAAGGAGGAAAAACATGTTTAGAATAGACTTCACAGTATCCCAAAGATTGATTTCATGAACATCTACAGGAGTTTCTTGCTAACACGGTTAAACTGCCTAGTTGGAGGGTCAACGGAGCCCATAGCCTGTTTTTATTTTATTTTTTTAAATTTTTTATTATTTATTCAACTGTGCTCATGTGCGTGTGTATGTGTGTGTCTGTGTAGTGTATGTCTGTGTAGAATCACGGACAAACTCTCAAACCACCATGGACGCCTCCACCTCCTTCTGCCCCGGGATTCACAGGCTCTGCCCTACCAGGACCAGAAGCGCAGGCCGCCCTGCTTCCGCCTGGCGTCTATACGTGGGATCAGGGATCTGAACTCAGGACCTTCCGCCTGCAAGGCGGAGGCTTAACCCCTGAGCCACCTCTCCAGCCCCCATAGCCTGTTTTTATTTGCTGTGCGGTCTCTCAGGAGTTTCATGCTAAAGTGAAACAGGAGTGCCTATGTGCTTGGAGCACAGTGAGCTTGGGTCCCCTGGGTGTATTAGACAAACACATGGATCACTGTGCTGGGAACAACTGGGCTGGTTTTTTTTTTTTTTTTTTTTTTTTTAATGAAGTTCAACCAAGATTTCCAGCGCCTGGCTTGAGAGGTCCTGGAATCCATCAAGGAAGACCAAGGAAAGCAAAAGCAAAACTACACACTTGTGATCCCAGTACTTGGGACAAGAGGGGATCAGAAGGTCACAGTCATCGTGGACTGGACTGCATGGCCAGTTCAAGGCCAGCCTGGGCTACAGGAGAGCCCCATCTCAAAAACAAAAACAAACAAACAAAAAACTGGTGAGTGACTGTGCATTTGTGATTGATTCAGCCTTGGGGAAACTGAGGCAGAAGCATTGAGAGTTGGAGGCCAGTCTGGGCCTCATGAGACCCTATTTCAAGAAAACAAAACCAGAGGCTGCAAAGATGACTCAGGGGTTAAGCCTCTGCCTCACAAGCAGAAGGACTTGAGTTTGAATTCCAAGTGCAAATCAAAAATGGTGGCGGCAGCTGGAGAGATGGCTCAGGGGTTAAGACTTTGCCTCTGCAAGCAGAAAGACCTGAGTTCAGATCTCAGATTCCACCTAAAAAATACCAGGCAGAAACAGTGGCGGCCTGCACTTCCTGCTCTGGAAGGCTAATCCTAGGAAACCTCAGAGCAGAGTAAAAAGGAGGTAGAAGCAATCCAGAATGACTCCCAAAGTCAGCTTTGGTCCTTCATGGGGACATACTGAGCCCTCCGATACACACACACACACACACACACACACACACACACACACACACACACGAATAAATAACTGTTAAAACAAAACAAAGCAAAAACCAATCAGTCACCAAACAAACCAAGAAATAAGAAAAAAGCCCTCACAAGTCAAGATATTCTACAATGATCTATAAAGTTTTCTAACCAGAAACGAAAATGTGGTAAAGTTTTGTCTTGTGCACTACAGTCTTTTCTTCAGACTCCTGTAGATGAGGAAACTCTTGAATTCATTCTCCTGCCTCTGCCTTTTCCCCAATGTCTTGCTGGGGAATCCAGCTGGCATATCAGGGTAACACTGTCAACTCGGCTGCACCCCCAGCCAACCTCAGCCCTAACTTCCCTTCCAGGGCTGGTCAAGAAGCCCGAGACCAGATTATAAACACTCCACCCCCAGGCACCGTAAACACCTCAGACCGGTTTAATAATCCATTTCTACTTGCGATGTTGGTTTCCAGTTGTGTCACCCTGTGCATGCTTTAAAAAGCACAAAAATAAGTTGGGAGGGGAAAAAGAATCTTTTAATTGCTTTCAAATGTTCCAATAAATCCAAACCCAGATACTGCTGCCCAAGAACTTCCTTGCCAGATTATTGCGACTCATGGGCCAAGTGTCTCTAAGCTTTCTCTACTTGTTCTAATCTTAGGAAGTGTGGAAGACATTAAGTGTTGTTGGCTGGTGAGAAAACGTTTTCAGGAGATCTGAACATTCCGAGGTTACAGGCAAGGGGGAAATACTGGAATTCCCTTTTAAAAAGAAGCTAAAACTTAAGCAGGAAAAAAAAAATCCTTAGGCCCCTAGAAAGAAAAGAAAGGAATGGGGAAAAAAACAAAAGAAAGAAAAAAGAAGAGAGAAAGAAGAAATGTGTATGTGTGTGTTGTGGTCTTTGCATTCTTGTTTAAGTGACTATTTGCTGTCTTTCAATACAGTTCCTGCTCACAACATCAATAAACCGTCAGCCAGTGACTAAGGAGTAGACCAGCTAGTGACACTGATAGGTGAGGACTATCAACGGGCCCAGGAGGCCTTGGTCGCTATCAGTCCTGGCAAAGCTGCCCTGGCAAGGGAGCCGTGCTTGAAGCCAAACCAGGACAAACAAGGCTACAGAAATGGTTCCAGTTCACAGAGAGCACACTGCTTGCTGGGGCTCTGTGTGAGCACAAGCAAGCATACCTACTCCTGTGGGAGCCCGAAAGTGGGCAAAGTGTTCTATGGGCTGGAGAGATGGCTCAGAGGTTGAGACTCTGCTTGGCAAGCAGAAGGATCTGAGTTCAGATCCCAGATCCCACATAAAAATGCCAGGCGGAAATGGTGGCGGCCTGCATTTAAGGCTCTGGAAGGCAGAGCCTGGGAAACCCCAGAGCAAAGCAATAAGGAGGTAGAGCAATCCAGGATGATTCCCAAAGTCACCCTTGGTCCTCCACAGGCACACACAGTGCCCTCTGATACACACACACACACACACACACACACACACACACACACACAGTATTTTGTATAAAATGAAGACTTATTTTCTCTTTTTGCTGTTTATTTATTTTGAGACAGGTCTCACTATATGGCCCTGGCTGATTCGAACCCATGCCACGCCTCCCAGCTCAGCTTCCCAAGTATCAGGGTTGTAGGCATGAGTCACCACACCTAGTTTATAAATATTATTTTAAGGAAAAGTCAGTCCATTGCTGATGGTTCTAGATTTTGTTCAGAGTACTGGAGAACTTGGGAAGGTGTTGCTCGGATTGACACGGAACATGTGGTCATTTATAGAAATAGTACACAGTAAACTTCGGGAAAGAAAAGTCTCCCAGCTTCCCGTGTTGAGTTGACATCATACAGAAATTGACAGCCTATACTTACCTGGCAGGGGAGATACCATGATCACGAAGGTGGTTTTCCCAGGGCGAGGCTTATCCATTGCACTCCGGATGTGCTGACCCCTGCGATTTCCCCAAATGTGGGAAACTCGACTGCATAATTTGTGGTAGTGGGGGACTGCGTTCGCGCTCTCCCCTTAAAAAAAAAAAAAAAAAAAGAAATTGACAGCCATATATGTGGTCTAGAAACTTTAGGCTTAATTCTTTTTTCCATCTGTATGGGGGTAACACGCCATATTAACTAGGCGAGGTCTGGATACATTGACTGGACTAATGACACGCTTTCTAGATAGTGAGAAAACAACTCAAGTCTCTGGCTTTCCTCTTTGCTCCATGTCTTAGTTTCTGGAGTGAAGTTTCACAGTGTAAGTCAAGCTGGCCTCTAGCTCACAGCAATCCTCTTGCCTCAGCTTTGCAGTGCTGAAATTGCAGGCACAGACCACCAGACTTGGGCTTTGACAATGCCTTATGGTCAGATACAGAGAAGCTCTGTCAGGGTCGTAACAAGCTGTGACTTTTACATGATCCAACAGTACCAAAGACCCAAGATCAATCTATGTAGGTATGTATGTGTCACCTATCTATCATCTGTCTATCAGTCATCTATTTATCTATCCATCTATCATCTATCCATCTATTTATCATCTATCCATCCATCATCTATATACCAGCTATCTATCTATCTATCTATCTATCTATCTATCTATCTATCATCTATCCATCTACTCATCTACCTATCCATTATCTATCCATCCATCCATCCATTTATCATCTATCTATTATATATCTGTCCACCCTTCTACCTATCCATTATCTATCTAACTATCATCTATGTCTGTATTTATTGTTACTTACTTCTGTGTGGGGACTTAACCTAGAACCTGAACATGGTAAGCTCTATTATTAACTTATTCCCTTAACTAAGGTCTCTTTAATTTACAGGTCCTTGGCTCTTGATAATTTTACATCTCTCTGTGTCTCTTTCTTTTTTTTTTTTAAATTTTTTTTTTTTATTATTTGAATTGTGCATGTGTGTGCGTGTGTGAGGACCACAGGCGAATTCAGGAACCACCATGTACTCCTCCACCTCCTCCTTGTTTACTCTGCCCTGGGATTCACAGGCTCCGCCCTACCAGGACCCGAAACGCAGGCCGCCCCCGCTTCCACCCGGCGTCTATACGTGGGGTCTAGGATCCGAACTCAGGACCTTCGGCCTCCAAGGCAGAGGCTTAACCCCTGAGCCACCTCTCCAGCCCCTCTCTGTGTCTCTTTCTGTCTCTGTTTATCTTTCCCCTGTCTGACCCTCCACACAGACTGGATCTCACATAGCCCAGACTAGCTGAATTCTCTGTATATCTGAGACAATTCTTTTTTTTCTTAATTTAATTAATTTATTTTGTGTGTGTGTGTGTGTGTGTGTGTGTGTGTGTGTGTGTGTGTGTGTGTGTGTATCAGAGGGCACTGTGTGTCCCTGTGGAAGCCCAAGGGTGACTTCGGGAATCATCCTGGATTGCTTCTACTTCCTTTTTTGCTTTGCTCTGGGATTTCCCAGGCTCAACTTTTCAGGGCCAGAAGTGTAGTCTACTGCCATTTCCACCTGGAATTATTTATTTGGGATCCAGGATTTGAACTTACGTCCTTCTGCTTTCCAGGCAGAGTCTTAACCCCTGAGTCATTTCTCCTGTCCCACAACTCACATGGAAAATAAGTGTATCCATAAACCTGGTGGCTCATGTCTATAATCACAACACTGAGAAGTCTGAGGCAGGAGGATTGCTATGAGTCCCAAGTGAGCCTGGGCTCTAGTGTGACATCATGTCTCAAAAATAAGTAAAGAGTGAAATAAAAAAAGAAAAAAGAAAAAAAAAAAGTAAAGAGGGCCGGAGAGATGGCTTAGGGGTTAAGACTCTGCCTCGAAAGCAGAAGGTACTGAGTTTGGATCCCAGGTCCCACATAAAAACACCAGGCAAAAACTGTGGTGGCCTACACTTCCAGCCCTGGTAGGCAGAGCCTGGGAAATCCCAGAGCAAAGCAAAAAGGAAGCAGAAGCAATCCAGGATAATTCCCATAGTCACCCTTGGTCCTTCGCAGAGACACACAGTGCCTTCTTATACACACACACACACACACAGACTAAATAAATAAAATATTAAAAAAATAAGTAAAGAATATTAAATAGAGTAAATTTACTTCCAGCTTTTATGCAACATATTACACATGTGTACAAACATACATGTTTATTTATATATTTATAACACACATATGGTTTTTTCTGTTTTGTTTTGTTTTGGTGCTCAGGTCTGAAAATGTTATTTTTAGAAAATGGATTCCGGGAAGGTTAAATGGCAACACCAGAAGAAATCGATATACTCTGTTCTATTTATTTGAGAGTGCGCAGTGCAAAACACACATGTACCATGTGGGCTTCTGGAGATAGAACTCAGGACACTAGGTAGAACCCAGGAGCCTTACCCCTGAGCTGTCTTTTCTAGAGATTTATTTATTTATTGTGTGTGTGTCTGTGTATGTGTATATGTGTTTCTGCGTGTATCAGAAGGCACCATGTGAGTCTGTGGAGGCCTAGGGATGACTTCAGGAATCACTCTGGATTATTCTACCGCCTCTTGGTTTTGCTCCGCTCTGCCTTCCAGGATCAGAGAAGCACAGGCTGCTACTGTTTCTTCCTGACATTTTTATATGGGTTCTAGGACCTGAATTCAGGTCCTTCTGCCTGTGAGGCAGTCTTAACCCATGAGCCATCACTCTCTCTCTGTCTATCTATCTGACTATCATCTATCTACCTATCTATCATCTATCTACCTACCTATTTATCCACACCTGCACAACGTTTTTATTGTGTGTATGGGTGTAGAGTACATCTGTAAGATCAAAGTTTGACTTGTCAAGTTGTTTCTCTCCTTTCCCAATTTAGGTAAGTCTGGGAACTGAACTCAGGTCAGGTGGGCCTTTAGGGCAAGTTCTTTTACCCACTGAGCCATCTCACAAGCCCTCTGTGTATTCAGAGCTAAGATATTTAACTAAAAGACAGATGTACATCTAGCAGCCTGGTGGTCAAAGAGAACATTTTGAAAACACATGACTTAAGGAAGAGATTACAGAGAAATGAAGTCAGGCATGATGGTACACAGTATCACTCAGGAATCAGAGGCAGGAGGATCATATGTTCTGGCCAGGCAAGCCTGGGCTACATACATATACCAATAAAGAGTTGCATGGAGCAATGAATGCATTGAGCAGACATGGGATTGCTTCTTCAATGTGTTGTTTTTCAAATATTAAAAAACCAAAACAATCTATCAACTCTATTCATTATCTTCTTAGAATTATTCTAGAGTACTTCAAAAAGTCTAGCCAGGTGTGCTGGGGTAAAGTGTATAATCCTAGCACTCCGGAGATGGAGGCAGAAAGATCAGGAATCAGGAATTTAAGGGCATCATCCTCTATTACACAGTGAGTTTGGAACTGGCCTGGAATATGAGAAGGTCTGCGTCCAAACAAACAAAAACAAACAAAGGGACTTCTGAAGCCTGAAGCCAGCACGGTAGCGCCTCCTTGTAATTCCAGCACAGAAGTAGGAAGATTAAAATGATCTTCTCTAGCTGGGACTGAAGCGTGAAACTTTGCAAAACCTAGAGAACCTACAGCAGGAAGAGCAGCAGATCGCTGGGAGTGTAACGGAAGCGCTGGTGTGGTCCAATCCTGCATTCACAAGGAGAGATTGTTGCTTGAGAACTTGACATTTTAGCCGAGCCTGCCCTGGGACTGTCTTTCCAAACCCTGTCGTGTGCGACCGTGTGATCTGTGTGGCAGTCCCCTTCAGGGCTTGGGTGTTCCCTGTGAGTTCTGCCCGAGGTATGGAATCCAGAACACACACTTCATGTCAGTCCCTGGCACTAAGAAAACTCTTGGTCCACTGACTTCGCATCATTTTGCCTGTGAAGAACGGAGAATGCTGTGTCTTCAAGTTGGTCAAGTGCCAGTCTCTTCTGCCTCCAGCTGTGACCTCCAGAGACATAAGGGGTGTGTGGGTGGGGGGGCGGGTGTCTCTGATGCGGAAAGAGAGAAGATCCCCTCAACCTCACCCAGCCGCCCACCTCCTATAAACATTCAAGAGACCTGGGAACAGTATGGAAGATCAGCAAAGCACAATCAATTCAGTAGCACCATCTGTGTTTCCAGATTTTTCAAAGATCCCCTGCGTGGCTGGAAGAGGGAACTCCACGGCCGGAAGTGGAGTTCTTCGGATGCTGCTAATTGAGGAATGTGGAGCCCTTCCTTTTCTGAGTCAGCGTGGCGGTATGCAGGACTCTGCCCTGCTTGCAGCTTGCATGCTTACTGCATGAAACTTGAGAAATACAGCCGGAGTCGCTTGCCACCTACCACTGCGGAAGAGCTGGTGTGCGCGTTCCAGTGTGTGTGTGTGTGTGTGTGTGTGTGTGTGTGCGCGCGCGCTTGCTTGCTTGCTTGCGCGCTTACATAGCTCCTAATCTTTGCAATGGTTTCTGGCCGCCCTTTATCATGCGATCGTATTTACAGCGCAGGCACCGGGCTGTCCCGAAGGAGAATTTCACTGTTTTACAGGCCCATGTTCTCGGTACACTGGCTCAGCGAAGCATTCAGACGAGTTCCTGGAATCACTCAGGACACCCAAAATGGCGGAGATTTCTTTTTCCCCATTTCTTTTTGGTGAAAGACATGCCTGATTTCAAAGGTGGACCCTCCCCCCCCCTCGCACATTATGGGAAATAATTAGGGAAAAACAGGAAGTAGAGAAAAGGTCACACATATCTCATATCATTGAAAAAGAGCCATTTAAGTATTTTGAGCAATTTGAAATGGGTATAAAAGGTAGAAAGAAGAAAGAGACATGAACTTCTCTACCCAGTACCCAAGTCTATAATTTTGGTGTGTTAATTATTGTTGCTCCAATTCTCTTTTTTTATAATTTTTTTTTATTATTATTATTATTATTTATTCAATTGTGCATGTGTGTGTATATGTGCGTGCATGTGTGTATGTGTGTGTGTAGAACCACGGACGAATTCGCGAACCACCATGGACGCCTCCACCTCCTTCTGCCCCGGGATTCACAGGCTCCGCCCTACCAGGACCAGAAGCGCAGGCCGCCCCCGCTTCCGCCTGGCGTCTATACGTGGGATCTGGGATCCGAACTCAGGACCTTCCGCCTGCAAGGCGGAAGCTTAACCCCTGAGCCACCTCTCCAGCCCCTTTTTTTATAATTTTATTATATACTATATATACTTATTAATATTATAAATTCTGATAGGGCCTATCATTACTGTATGCTTTAGTATATATGTGTATACATACATATGTATGTTATATATATTATTAGAGAATTGTATGTTGTATAGTGCAATGAGTGAAATCAACAAGCTAGTTTCTTAGTATCACATAATGGCAGACCCATATTAAAATGTCCCAGAATGATTTAAATTTTTGTCTCTTTGCTTTGGCTTTCTTTGTGAGACAGGATCTTGCTATGCAGCCCCGGGAACTTCCTGCTCCAGGCTCCCAGGCTGGAGATGACGGACATGTGCCACCACGCACGACAGATTTTAATGTTTTCCAGGAGTACCTCCATCCTAGGCTTTGCTTTCTAAGAAAATGATTTCTAGTTTATTAATAAATTGACTTTTCCATTGCTAGTATAATGTTATTTTAAAAATAGTATTCTATTTTATTTTGTTTTTTGAGCAGAGAGAGACAGTGAGGGACAGATGGGGATATGGCTCAGCATGTAAGGCATGTGCTTACAAACCCCAGAAGCCCTGCATGGTAGGAGAGAACTGACTTCTGAAAGTTGTCCTCCGGCACTCTACTTATACTACAGTATGTTCACATATGTACATGTTTATATATATATATTACCTAATAAATACATACATATATTAGAGAATTGCATTCATATATTTATATAGATATATCTATGTATATATATATATATATATAGAGAGAGAGAGAGAGAGACTTGTAATAATTTAGTGAAAATTGTCCTCTGACCACCCTGAGCATACTCAGCTCTCTCAAATAAAAATAAAAAAATAAAAACTTAAAAGAAAGCGAAGGAAATTCCTGAGTGGGGGAGGGGTTCCAAGAGAGGAATACTTTTTTTTTGGAAGTGACTTCTCACATAGCCCAGGCTGCTCTGGTACTATGTAGTCGAGAAGGACCCTCAGACACCTGACCTCCATTTCCTAAGTCCTGGATTCCATCATGGCTGTGCGTGGTGGCATGGAGAACCTGGCTCAGTGAACCCTGCCTGCCTTTGTTCTGCATGTCTCCCAGACAGCTGGGGGGTGGGGGGAGACTGTTTTCTCTTAGTCTTCCTCACTGTGAATACCTTTTCTTCCCACACCTCTTTCTTGATAGGGGCCATCCCCCCTGTCCCGATGGGCTCCGGGGCCCCGGGACCACTACGTCTGCTACATGCACACACATGAACATGGGCCAGGCCCTTGGTCTCTCTGCCTGTGTAGGGAAGAACTGTACATTTCCCACTTTTGCTCCCCAAGGCCCTCTTGTGAATCACTGGCTGGGAGAGGCTGGCTTACTCGTGTCACGTGATTGCTCTCGTCTCCCAAGAAGTCAATACACTTTTTCCTATAGCTATAAGAACGTGGGGGTGCGCTCGCTGCCAAACACCCACCAAGTAACTTTGACAAGCCCAGCAAGTCAGAGACCTGGGAAGCATTATCCCTTACTTGGGGCGTGTATATGGGGTGGGGGTGGGAGATCCCCAAGCCAGGCAGCTACACACAGATCAGAGAGCTCTTCCCAGAATGTGTGATTTCCTTGTTCTTTACAGTTCAGTATGTTAGTTATTCGCTTACATAGCTGAGCCCAGGCTTGACTCTGGCAGCTGGCTTCTAGAAAGAGCTTCCTGTCACCCAGGACCCACAGTGCTGGGGAGGGTGGGGGAGCCAGAGGATTAAGCGCCCTTAAAGCCAGGACCGCAGATTCTACTTTGTCTCCCTAGTGAACAAACGTTTTCATTTGTAGACTTTCATTCAAGCTTTCCTCCACTCGCCTTGCCGGTATTCCCGGGTCCCTTAAGGAATCCTTCACTCGGTTCCACATATCCTTGCACCAAATTCAGCTGTAAAGGCTTTGGAACAGTTTATGTAACAGCTGTTTTTGTCTCCCCTTTGAGGCAAAGAGAAAGGGAAACAAAACAAAACAAAACAAAACAACCTCATTAGTGTGCTGTTTATGTCGGGTGGGGGAGGGGAGACCTGGGAAGAAACTGGTAGCCCTAAGTGGGTTCTGGGGTCTCAAAACCCCAACATAACTATTTCCAATCTTCTTTTTCTTGTTCTTTCTTCAAAATTTTATTTTACTTTAAATTACAGGGTTGGCTAGATAGGCTGATAAGAAAGTCACTCAGTTTTCCGTAGGATCAGAGGCAATGCAACCCAGCCAAATTTTCCTTTCTTTCCTTTGGATAAAGTGTGGGGAAGACATCCAATTATCCTCCTTTGCAGCTTGGTTTTTTTTTTTTTTTTTTTTTTTTTGTCTCTCTCTCTCTCAGTGATGTCAAAGTTATTCCTCCAAACAAGTGGGAACAAAACATAATCTCTTAAACTATTTTTAAGAGAACACACTGGCTTGCTTTTTGTGAAAGTATGTCAACAAAATGTGCTAGCCACTTTTTTTTTAAAAAAAAACAAAATTTTTTCTTCCCAGAGGGGCAGCTCCTGGATAGGGGAACCTAGCAGAGATGTGTGACTAACGTTATTTTAATAACGACAGGCTCCATCTCCCAAATGGTAGAGCATTTATTAGCATACACAGGGCCCTGGGTTCAAATCCCAGAAGAGGGGAGAATGGCAGGGGTAGGTGAAAGGGAGAGAAGCCAAGCCTGTTGGTACAAACCTTGATCCCGCACTAGGAAAGAGCCAAAGATTGTAGGCAATTGTAGGCTAGCCTCGGATACCTAGTGAGTTTGGGGAAACTTTGGATACGATACACAAGACCCTGCCTCAAAACAAACAAAATAAAAATATGTGTGTATCATCAAGATACATTTAAAACTACTTTTATTTATTTACCACCGAGGAGAGGAGAGAGAACACGCATGCGTGGGGCACGGGTGGAGGCCTGAGAACAACTTTCCCAGGTCAGTTCTCTCTCTCCACCATGTGGGTTCCGGGGAATCATACTCAGGTCGCCAGGTTTGCAAGCAGGCACCTCGCCGCTGAGCTCTGCCACCGGCCCAAGGGACATTTTATAGAAATCTGACACTCTCCACGAATCCACAAAAATACCGCCGAAGTGTAAAACACTAGGGCAAGTGCGTAAAAACACTAGGGCCAGTTGGAGCGAGCGGGAGGCGCGGTGATTGGCTGCTCCAGCTTCGGCCCCCACCCGGCTCATCCCTGCGGCAGATGCGCCAGGCCGAGCTGCCCACGCAGGGGTCGGCCCGGAAGTCCCAGCGCACACTGTGGCTCACTTCCGGTGGCGGGGCGGACCCACCCTAATCCTAATCCCATCGTCGAGGGTTATTTCTTTCGCTGGCAGTGCGGCTCTCAGACTCCGTCGGAGACCTCCAGAAGGAAGGTAGGTGCCTCAAGAATTCCCACCTGCCGGGGCTGTGCGGCAGCACGGAATGCTGGTCTGGGCAAGAAGGGCCCCCCAAACCTGGTTGCGTTTATCTGATAGTAAACATCTTCTTGGTCTTTGCACCGAGCGTGAATGAGGACCCCGCCGGTGAGCCTCTCCCTGCTTTGAAAGTCTAGTCAGGGGTATCGTGTTGTGTTGTTATGTTGTATTGCGTTGTGTTGTGTTACGTCGTATTGTGTTGTATTTCCTTTGGAGAATGGGCAGGTGTTCAATTTTTATATTTTATTCTGAATTTTATTTACTTTTAGTGTGTGTGTCTGTGCATATCAGAAAACACTGTATGTGTAGGTGGGGGCCCCCAGGATGACCCGGGAAATCATCCTGGAGTGCTTCTATCTCTTCTTTGCTTTGCTCTGGTATCTCCCAGGCTCTGTCCTCTAGGGCGGGCAGGCTGCTGCCATTTCCACCTGGCATTTTTCACCCTATGGGATTCTAGATCCGAACTCATTTCCTTCTCTGGCCAGGCAAAGGCGTAACCCCTGAGCCGTCTGTCAGCCCTTTGACCTTATGTTTCATTTTGAGATTGAGTCTTATACCCAAAGCTGGCATGGAACTCAGAGCAGAGCCCAGGCCAGGCGGGATGATCTTTCTGCCTCAGCCTTCTGAAGGCTGGGCTTACAAACCAGCTTTCAGGAAAGGGTACCCCCATGGAGGGCTTACTGGGTGGGGGTTATGAATGTCAGTGAATACTGTTGTCTTTATCTATAGCTGGGAAAGAGAGTCACAGAAGAGGCGGCAGCCGGGTGACCAGAGATGCTTGATTTGAGTCTTAAGAGTCATCAGTTACAAGGACAGAGCTGTGGTGTCTCATAAGGGAGACCCCCCTATACTCCTTGACCCCAAGTAGTCTGTCATTTTACCTAAAGACTTGTTAAAAAGAGAAAGAAGAAAGAAAGAAAGATTGCAATCACTTCTCTAAGACCAAAGTCAAAGTGTCATGCGCAAAAACGGTCCTGTGAGTTGCTGTGGTTTTGAATTGGCTCTGGGTTAACAGATTACTTTATTGTGGATGTGGAACTTCAGGGAAATTTAATTAGGGAGTCAGAAGGCATCATGCTTGGCTGACATTTATTTACCTATTCTTTTTTAAAAAATATTTATGTGTATGTGTGTCAGGGCATTGTATGTCCCTGTGGAAGGCCAAGGGTGACTTGGAGAATCATCCTGGATTGCTTCTACCGCCTTGCTTCACTCTGGGATTTCCTGGGCTCCACCCACCAGCTGTTTGCCACTGCTTTTTGGGGGGACTTGGGATCCAAACTCAGGACCTTCTGCTTTCAAGACAGAGTCTTAACTACGCCAAGCCATCTCTCCAGCCCTGTTTACCTGTTCTGGAGACAGAGTCTCTATCACTGTGGTTGACTTTGAGTTTCTGATCCTCTAACTCCACCTCCATGAGGGTGTGGTAGCATTATGGGTGTGCACTGTGAGAGGATTTGAGTCAGGTGTTCCTTAGACTATTTATTGTAGCCCAGGCTGGTCTGATCTGTCCCATCCTCTGGCCTTGGTTCCTGAGCAGCTGGGCTTTCAAGTGTAACCAGGCTTCAAGGGCTGAGAATTCTTGCCCCCTCCCCATGCCTACACTGTGATACATACAGCCTGGCCTCAATTTCCCCTCTTTTCCCCTCTCTTGTTACCAGTATCATTTGGCTGAAAAGGCATCCGAAAAATGGATCGCATCTAAAAATTGAGAGATTTCAGCAGAGGCTGTCTTACTGCCTTGAGCAGTGAGTGGTTCAATAGCTAATCATGTAATAATTGAGCTTGGGCTGGAGAGAAGGCTCAGGGTCCTGAGTTCAGATTCCAGGTCCCATATAAAAAAAAGCCTAGCAAAAACTTACACTTTCAGTCCCAGTGGGCAGATCCTAGGAAATCTATATATATAGTTGAGTGAGAATTAACATGGCATGTGAAAAAATATTTAATTTTTGTAACTAAATAGAGCAGCTAAATGGTGGGGGCACTTTCTTCTATAATGTGGAGCAAACAGGCCTCCTTCAGGAACCTGCCATCCATTTAGGGGGTAAAGTAACTATACTCTCACAGGGTGAGGGGTAGTCTAGGAAAAGCCATAAAGGAGCCACTAAGTAAAGGGGAGGGGGATAGGGTGGAAAGGAGGTGACCTTTGGAGAGATTACAGTTTTTTTTTTAGGTTCTGGGACTTGAACCCAGAGCCTAGGCACATATAGGCAGGCACTGTACTGCTGAGTATGATCCCCAGTCCCTGTACAGTTTTTTTGCACATATGTAGCACTTGGTATGTTAAGGGAGAGGTTAAGGGTCAGAGAAGGGGAGACAGGCAAGAAGAGGAAACAGCATACATGTCAGTCAAATGTCTGTTAGAAATTGTATTTCTAGGGCTTGGGATGTGGCTAGGTAGCAGAGACAAGCCTGCCCTCCCTTCAAAGAAACAACAAACAAGCAAACAAAACCACAATTTATGACTTTTTAATTAACCAGTAATAATTGTGTATATTTACGAGGCATGATGTCAAGTTATAGTACAGGTATACAGTGCAGAATGATTAACTTAAGCTGATTAATATGTGCACCATCTCATACACTTATATACTTATTTTATTGCATATATTAAGAACCTTTTGTTCTTTTATTTTTTATTCACTTTTTTGTGTTATAAGACAGGGTCTTGGGCTGGAGAAATGGCTCAGGGGTTAAGACAGAAGGGCCTGAGTTTGGATCTCAGGTCCTATGTAAAAATGTCAGGTGGAAATAGCCTCGGCCTGCACTTCAGGCCCTGGTGGGCAGAGCCTGGGAAATGACAGAGTAAAGCAAAAAGGAGATAAAAGCAATCCAGGGTGATTCCTGATGTCACCCTTGGGCCTCCACAGGGACACACAGTGCCCTCCGACACACACACTCACACGTGCACACACACTCTCTTAGGGTCTTATATAATGTAGGTTGACCTCCATCTCAGTATGTGGCCAAGGGTGACTTTGAACTTCTGAGGGCAGATCAGGGGCATGTGCTACTAGGGCATAGGCATCCATACCAGGCTCTGGTGCAGGACAGAGGACCCTGCTCACGTCTCTCCTTCCACCTTGAGGGCGACCCGGTGTCACACTCACTGACCTGAGCTGTCCTGCCTCCACACCTGGTTTTATAGGGTGCTGGGGTTTGCCAGGGCTTCCTGCTCACTAGGCGAGCAATATACATATCTCCTGAGCTACACCCCAGCTCTGTTTTTTTTTTTTTTCCCCCTTTTTTTCTTTCTTTTTTTTTTTTTTTTTTTTCTGAGACAGGGTCTTTGCTGTGTAACCCAGGCTGGCCCTTGACCTCATGTTGATCCTTGGCCTTTCTCTAAAGTCCTGGGATCACAGACCTGTCCCACCATGTGTGGCTTGCATGGCTTGTGCTGAGAATATTTAAAATCCCTTTAAGCAAAGCATGAGTGTTATGTACAATATGTAAGTGTTGTGTACAATAGATCTCCAGAATTTTTTTCTCCTGTCCCACTGGAATTTTCTGCTTTTTCACTTAAGTCTCCCCGTGACACCCCCCTCTTCCCATGATCCCCAAAACCCTTGTGACCCCCAGCCTCTGGTGTCATACTCCTACTCTACTATTTTTTAAACGTTTTTGTTTTCTGAGGTAGGACCTCACTTAGCCCAGGTTGTCGTTGAACATCTCATACCCTAGTGCCAGAGTTATTGGCATGCACAACCACACCTAGCTTTATTGTTTTTAATTTTTATTTTTGTATCCTAGCCTACTGCCGTTGCATTCCATTTGGAGAATTCCTCACTCAAGTGAGGTCATGCAGCGTTGGTCTTTGTGTGCCTGGCTTATTTCATGCAATTACATGTTTATAGATAGCTCATTTTTAATTACGCAGATAAAACATATATACGCCTTACATGTAAAGAAGGTGGAAACATTTATCTGCCACCAAACTTTTGATTTATTTTGGCAGCTTTCCTTTTGCATCTACTCTCCTTCCCATGCATTTCTCTGCGTGTTTCTTTGATGTGGTGGTTTCTTTCTCTTTGGGTGGGAGTCTGTGTTTATGTGCATACACACAGACAACACACATGTATGTTTCCTTTAGAAAATTATGTTTGTAAATTAAATTGCCTGGCTTTTTGCAGACTATTTTAATTTTTTTTTTAGCTCTCCGCTTGGTGATTTAACCACTCGGCAACCATCAGACACTGTTTTATTTCTTCCAGTTGCTATTTATGTGCTGAAATCTTGGAGATACCGAAGTTTCCAGTCTTATGAGCAGTGCTGCCCAGCGCGTCCTGGTGAACACGTGTCTTCCACTGGTGCTATTATCTCAGGTGGGTGCTGTAAATAGATGCGCGATTCTTTCTAGGGTAGATGCTGTAATTATATGCTCATGTGTTTGTGCTGGAAATTTGCTGAGTGTCTGTGTGTCCTGTTAAAACGGAAGCTTTTGAGGCTAGGAATCGGGCCTCCGTGGGCAATGAGCTCCTAAGCCCAGTGGCTTGGGAGAAAGGGGTGACGAGTACATAGTAATGGACTGAATCAGTGCAGGTCGGCTGGGGCTTCTGTCCCCAGCGTGCGCTGTGTCTTGTTTTGGTACAATAGGAAATGTTCACTCAGGCAGTGCAGGATGGTCCCTGAGGCAGGAGCTGGCGAAAAGCATGAGAGAGAGGTTGTGCGCTGTAACACAGTTGGAGGGCTGGAGGATGGGTCTGGCTTGGGGGGGGATGATGGTTAAGGTATAGGAGAGGGGGATGATTCTTGCACTGGGATAACTTTTTTTTTCTTTTGTCATTACTTGTTAGGAAACTAATTAAGTTCTCGTGGTCTGGAATTTGCTATGTAGCCCAGGCTGGCCTTCAACTCTGGGTCCTCCTGCCTGTAATTTTGACGGGCCAAGGTGACAGGCTTGCCACACCACCCCCTACCCCTGTAGCCCAGGCTGACGACATTTATTGTTATTTT
Organism: Typhlomys cinereus; assembly: GCA_023101885.1. NCBI lineage: Eukaryota > Metazoa > Chordata > Mammalia > Rodentia > Platacanthomyidae > Typhlomys > Typhlomys cinereus. The sequence goes on from JALPQD010000334.1 coordinate 1,978,183, forward strand.
TCAGAATCGGAATAAACATTAGGGAAATAATATCATTTTCTTGTTATTAAAAAAAAAACAAAAACAAAACAACCTTTGCTTAAGGGCTTGTGAGATGGCTTGGTAGGTAAAGACGCCTGTGAGCAAACGTGGGCTTGAGTTCAATCCCAGGAGGCCACGTGCTGGAAGGAGAGAACCCGCTTCCGGAAGTTGTTCTCTGACCTGCATGTGTGCCTGGGCTTCCCCCTCCCTTCTCTTTCCCTTTCTCGATCCTTCCCTTCTTCCCTCTAATAAGTATTTAAACACATCTATGATGAGATAGTACTGATACATAAACTTTTCACTTTTCTTTTTTTAAAATTTTATTTATTTATCTTATGCCCTGGATTTTTTACGAGGGATCTGGGATCTCAACTCAAGTCTTCTGCTTGTGAGGCTGAGTGTTAACCCCTGAGCCCTCTCTCCAGCCAACTTTTCACTTTTATGATCTGAAAGTACCTTGATTATCCTTTGCAAAAGTAATTTATCTGGAGAAAAGTAATTTATTTGAGAGACAGGAAAAGAGATAGGAAGAGGGGAGGGAGAGAGAGAAGGAAGAGGCTCCATCACCCAAGGGCACAAATTGCCAGGTTTTCTAGCAGGTGCCCACTAAGTAAGCTACTCACTGGCCCCTTATGACTTGATCTTGATTGTGTGTGTGTGTTTCCATGTCCATTGCAAATCTATTTAAACTTTCAATTTAGTTCATGAATGAGTTTGAGGCATTCTTACTCTGTAGCCCAAGCTGGCCTTAAACTCCCCACAGAGGTCCGTGGCAGGATTCCAGGTGTGAGCCCAGGTTGGAGTAGATTTTTAGGAATGAGATTGAAGTTGGCGCAAGCTAGCCTTCGACCTGGGGTGGCATTGACACCATGCCTAATGGGTCGCCTGGCAGGTTCCATCGAAGGGGTCAGGGGACCTCAGTGGGTTGCTGCGTTGTCCTGAGCCCCAGGTTCTTCTTTCTAAAGACAATTGGTGCTGAGTATGTTGAAGCTTGGTGAGATTACAGGTGGCCCAGTGCCCGTCCAGCGGCTCCATCCGTGGCCTGGCACACTGGCTAGTGTGACCTGAAGCGCCCAGGATTGACTTCTTGCATTCTGTCACGGGCTTTGTGTAACGGGACAGGAATCTTGCTGTGCAACAAGAGGTTTGCTTGTTTGCTTTGCTTTTCTTGAGTGGCTGCACATGGAACCCAGAGCTTTGTGTGCCAGACAAGGGCTGCGCCTCTGATCCCCCAGCCTCCAAGAAGAAACACTTGACATTTATTGGTTCTTTCCGTTCTCTTTCATCTCTCTGACTTCCCTGCCTTCATCTTCTTTTGCGACAGGCTCTTTTGTGGACCAGGGTGGTCTCCAAGTCACTGTGGCACAGAGGGATCTTGAGGCCTTCCTTATTCTCCCACCTTATACCATGTGGGGATCATTGTGTGCCCACCGGATCCAATTTAAGATCCAGCTCCCCGCAGGGTCTTCAGATCCTGCCTGCCACTTCCAGGATTATGTTTTCGTTTCTACCAGACATTGGGGTTTAGGCAGGGCTGTGACAGCTCCAGATGAGCAGACTCGGAAGCGGCTGCCGGCCGGTGGCCATGACACGGGGACCTCGGATGGAGCACAAGTTCATCTTAGGAGTTGGGAGTTCAGGTGGGAGAGGAGGTGGTACTTCCAGCCATGGGAACGAAGGTGAAGGCTTGCACGGAAAGGGCCCCAGTACTGGGCCCAGGGTCATTTCAGTGTCAGGAAATCAAGAGGGGGTGGGGAGGTGGGGGGGGTAAGGATAGCAGATGGAGGAGGGAGCTGGCTGTGGAGGGCAGGCTAGCTCAGGGGGGAGAGAGAACCCAAATCCACCCGAGATGAAAGTTTCAAGTCTGAGGGGACTGTGGGTGTGGCCAAGAAGGAAAAGACTTGACCACTGATTTCCTGCTATGAGTCCTGCAGAGGTCAATTTAGCAACAACTTCAACTTCTCCTTCTTCTCCTCTTCCTCCTTCTGTCTTGTCTTCCTCCTCCTCCTCATCTCTTCCTCCTCCCTTCTTCCTGCTCCCTTCTCCCTTCTCCTCCTTTTCTTCCTCCTCCTCACTTTGAGACAGGATATCTAGTTCAGGCTGGCCTGGAACTTCCAGTAGGTGGACCCCAGCCTCTATCTATGCTGAGATCACAGGGGATCACCTCTGCACCCCACTTGTTGTGCTGGGGTGGGAGCGTAGGCCATGTTGGGTATACTACCCACTGATCCATCCTCATTCCCAACTTATTTTTAGCATTAGTATATTTTGATTTTCATGGTTTTCTAACAGGATGAATGCTCCATGAATTCGTGAGTTACCCCTGCAGGGCCCATTTAGAACACATGCCACGGAAACACTTATTTTTTATTTTTGGATGTTTCCTTGATCATTTATTTGGGGGTGATTGAGGAGAGGTGGAGGAAGGCAGTGACACACGGGTAGCGGTCAGAAGACACCTTCTGGAAGCCAGTTCTCTCTTCCACCATGTGGCTTTGGGGAATCAAGTCTCTGGCCTAATGAGCCTCTGTCCCGATAGCCCTGATTGGTTTTTGTTTTTTAGTCAATTACAGGGTCTTGCTGTGCAGCCCAAGATAGTATAGAACTCCCCATCTTCTTCCCATTGCATGGTAAAGGCTGGCCTTAAGGACAGTTGACCACGGTCTGGTTGCTTTTGGGGGAGGGTCTCTGCTTTTCAGGGGACCTCAGTCTCACTGACAGGCACCTTCCCTCTCTATCAGAGGGTCTCCTTGGGGTGCAAGTGTAGCAGTGTCTGTCTCCTTCAGATGCTGAGCCCCAAAGAGACAAGGGCTCATTTTCCCTCCTGCAGGTGGCTCTCAAATCCTGGGCTGCAGGCTTTGCCCAGTAAGTCTGACTGAAGTCTCTGGAGCCCTAGAGATAGATATGTATCACCTACATGGGTACGATGAATAATCTGCTATATTATCTTCTCTGATGTGTTTATGCCTCCCACCCCCCCCTTTTTTCCCCCCAGTACTGGGACTGCATCCATCCCCTACTCTTTTCTTGTTGTTTTGAGATAGGGTCCCCTGTAGTCTAGGCTAACCTCCTCCTCCTGACCTCTCCTTGTCTCCTGAATGCTGGGATTATGGGCCTTTAACATCTCCAACTTTAAAAAAAAAAAAGTAAATAACTGAAGACAGGGTCTCAGGCTGTGGAGATGGCTCAGAGGGTAAGGGGCCTGCTCATAAACCTGGAGATTAGAGTTCAATCCCCCAAGCCCACAAGGTGGAAGGATAGAACTTTTTAATGAGAGTTGACCTCTGACCTCCACCTGTGTACCATCTCATATGAGAACAACTTCTTTCTCTCTTATTCTATCTCTCCTCCTTTGTCTGAAATATATAACATAATAAAATTATGTATTTAAAAAGACAGGAGTCTTATATAGTCTAGGCTAGCCCAGAAAACTTACTGTGAAAGCAAGGGTGACCTTGAATTCTGATCCTATCAGTCAAGCAAAGCCATACTTTTTATTTATTTTTTATTTGGAGACTTGGTCTTGCTCAGTTGTCTAGCCTGGTCTTGAACGCTTGCCACTGAAGCACTTATTTTTTTATTTTTCAAATTTTGTGATCCTCCTGCCTCAGCCTTCCGCTTCGTTCAGATTAGGCCTGAGACACTGGGCCAGATCGTCACTCCCTTCCTAGATAAGGAAACTGAGTTTAAAGAGATTAATTACTGTGCTAGGATTACGCAAGTCCCGAGAGGCGGAACCCAGGGCTTCCGCCATCGAGATTGGAGCCGAGTTCAGGGAGCGCCATGACAGAGCCGCAGGCAGACAAGGACAGCGGCCCATTTCCTGGAGAGAACTGGAAGTGACAGGTAGAAAGTCCTCAGAGAAAACTTGCGCCTGGGTGAGGGTGGACAAAGTGGAGATTTAAAAATAAGACAAAGCGACTTTTCCTCCCTTGGGCTTGAACCAGGGTACTTAACCACACTAGGCAAGCGCTCTGGTATATGAAACAGGGCTTTTCATGTGCTTTCATGTGCTTTCAGGGAAAGGGATACCGGCTGGCAGTAGAAGCTGCCGACTCTTCTTCATGCATGTCTGTCTGTGTCTATGTGTGTCCTTGTGTGTCAGAGGGCACTGTATGCGCCTATGGAGGCCCAAGAGTGACATCGGGACTCACCCTAGATTGCTCTGCCTCCTTATTGCTTTGCTCTGGGGTTTCCCAGCCTCTTTCTTCCAGGACTGGAAGCGTAGGCCAGCACCCCTATCTACCTGGTAATTTTATATGGGATCTGAACTCGGGTCCTTCTGCTGTCTAGGTAGAGGCTTAACACCTGAGGCATCTCTTCAGTCCTCTTATTTACTTATTAGAGCAAGAGCAAGCCAAGCCAGCCAAGACAATTTTCAGAAGTCCCTTCTCTCCACACTTCAGGCTCCAGGGATTGAACTCAGGCCACCAAGTTTTATTTACAGTCCCCTTCAGCCACATGACCACCCCCTTTGTTTTCTAGACAACAGTCTTGTGGTAACCAAGGCTGCTTGAGTATCCCCTTGAACTTCTGATCCTTCTGCAGATCTGGGACTTCAGACATACGCCCCACAAGACAGACTTAAACGGGTTCAAACCCAGGGCCGTGTGCCTGTGTTAGGCAGCATTACATTACTAACTGAGCTGCTGTCTCTAGCCAGGTTGGCCTTGAACTCTTGATCCTTTTGATCCTATCTCCTCAGTGCAGGGCTTACAGGTGTGTAAACCACACCCACTTTGGATGGGGTTTTGGTTTGGGTGAGTGTGGAGAGAAAATGGTTCTTGCTTTGACTAGGATGATAACAGTGATTTCAATCCAGGTGATTTGTTTACTTCCCCTCCCCCTTTCCCCATCTCCCAGATTCCACATTGGGAACCTGCTGAGCAAAGGTTTTGGGAGAGGGGCTTTCCCAGGCTACGTCCCTGTGTGGTAAACCTGTTGATCTCTTAAGGAAATTTACACGGACATTTTGGGTGAAGTCAACCTTGGAAGGCTATCAAGAATATTCAAAGATACAGTTGTATTTCGGCAAGGGGGTGTGTGGACAAGTTTGCCAAAGGGACAGATGCCCCTAAAACCTATAGTGCTCTTGACCTAATCAAGGCTGATCCCCTCAATGAGGCCGGATTATATCTCAACCTCTATTTAAATTGAGCTTTATGCTTGGCCCCTCCCTTTCTGGTTTGCTTGTAAAAACCCAGCAATCACTTCTCCAGTGCTGTTCCCGGCCAGGTGGACTGGCAGGGTCCTGGCTCAGACACTGCCTTCCTTTGGAAAGGTAATTTCTGCTCTCTGCTTGCTTTTTATCACGCGCCGGCCTCCTTGGGATAAAAGAACAAGTTAGAAAAGTGTGGTGCTCCCTCGGGTTCGTTTGTTAAACCTACTTAACTTTGTGCGATCAGGCTTGGTAACAGGGCCCGGCCCGCTTCCTTTTCGAATGGCCTTTGTAGTTCACAAATGCTGGCAGGTCTGCCTAACTTTGTTTCTGTTTCCTGCAAAGCGTGCTCTGCCGTTTTTCAGGTTTTCCTGCTTATTGAGCACTGACTCTCTCATAGGCCCGTCGCTGTTATAGCTCCAGGGATTTACTTTCCAAGTTGTTTTTCCTTCTAATCGTTCCACAGCGAAATAATAAATACTTGTGAAGGATGGGTCACGTTCTGTATTTCTAGTGAAGTCTCAGGATGATTCCTATCATGTAAAATCCAGCCAGTGGGAGTTTTGTGTGTGTGTGTGTGTGTGTGTGTGTGTGTGAGAGTTTGGTTTTGTTGTGGTTAGAACTGATGATAGTGGCCTGCATGGCCCATCAGAGACCTAAGGAAGGGCTGTGATGAGCACCCAGCGTCAGCCCGAGACAACGGTGTGATTTTTACAAGATCAACATTGCAAAATACGTCTTGAGATGGCCTGATGTGTCTCCGGGAGACTGAGATGTAGCCGCTGCTTGTTCTATCATAGAGGCCAAGTGGGATTTTCTTTGGGCCACTCGTGGGGAGTGTGGACTCGCGTGGGCAACCAGGGGCCCGGGTGTTTGTTGGCGCTGCGTGGTGTTCGTGGAGCACCTGATTTGTATAGAGGTGCGGAGCTCCGGAGAGATGGCGAAGCCGGATCGCGCGTGGGCGGAGCCAAGGGCCCAGCGTTCGATTTCCAGTTTTCTCTTCGCCTGGTTAATGGGAGTCTCTGCTCCTATTACGAAACCAGAGGTTCCTAGGGCGCCGGGGACTGACTTTGGGAGCTCACATTTCCTAAGGGTTGTCTCACGACCCGTACTTTGCAAATAAAGGCGAGGGCACGAGCGCCGCTCCCGGGAGAATTCAGATCCTTCCTCGCCCTCTGGAAACAGTATGTATTTGCCGCCTGAGCCGTCACTCACCGGCAGAATTTTGCAACGATTTCGCAGTTTCCTTGGCTGGTGTCCAGGAGCGAAGGTTCTTTGTAATTCTTTGCTCAGACATTGGGATCCCACACAAATCTCTCAGCAGATAGACCAGAGAACACAGTTCTTTTTAATTTTAAAAGCTATAACATAGTAAAAAAATTTTATAGGAGGGAGGAGGGGGGAGGGAAAACGGTCACAGATCTTATGATGCCAAATGCTTTCCAGAGTGGCTTTGTGAGGGGCAAACAGAAAAATACAATCTTTTTTTTTTTCCCTCGAAAATAACTCGGTAGCAACAAGGTCCGAGAGGCGGGAGTTCTATTGTCCTTAGCGGAACAATTATTTGTCAAAATATTTGGTCGGCTCCTTATTCGTACAGAAAAGTTGGGACTTTTTCTCTTTCTGCGTTTAAACTCTCCGGGCTATTGTTGTTTTGGGCTTGCAAGGTTTCAGAGTTCAAAGGTTATCCATTAACATGTAGAGCGAGGCTATACTTTTTTTTTGAGGCTCAACTTGCTCCCACTTGTTTGTAGTTTCTTTGTTTTGCAGCAAAGCTGCATCGCACCCCCGTTTGTTTCGATAAAGTTAAATGAAGTTTCTTGCGGGTGGAGAATGTTTTTGGACCGTGAATATTTATAAGGCTTTGACAAGCATTTTTCCAGAAAGAGAGCAGTCTAGTGAGCAAAGGCCAGCCCAGTACTACACTTGATCAATAGCTCATAGTCGTGTACTTGAGTGAAAAAAACAATGGCTTAAGGATCTTCTAGCACTAATTAATTGAGTAATCGATTCCTTCAAAAAAATGACTGATCAAATGATATTCGGGGTTAGTAGTTACATGTAAGAGGACAGCAAAAACATATTAGGCAAATTCTTCTCTTAGCTAAACTGGCTCTAATTCCTCGCCCTGTTTATCGAGGATTGTGTTGCTCATCAGTTCCGGGTTGTGTGTGTGTGTGTGTGTGTGTGTTTGTAGTGCATTTCCCTCTTCCTTTTTTTTGACTTATGTATATTACTATATATTTACTTATTTTTGATAGATTTTAAAGTTTTTTACATAGACCGAGGACCAGTTTGAAACATCTTGGCCATTTTGTTTGAAGTGACTTGCAATAGATCCATTTCATATTTGAATTCATTTGCATTTTGGGAGCAGAAAAATTATTGGCTGTGATTGTGAAAGCCATGGCGCCTCCTGAGACGTCCTTAAAATGGGGGTGTCCATGGCAGGTCTCAGGAACCCTAACCTTTACGGCCGCCCTTTCTTCTATCCGCTGTGATCAGGAAGAAACAAGTTGGGAAACGCTTGAAACGAGTGGGACGAGGAAAGGGGGGGGAGGAAGGATGATTTATCTTTTTGTTCATGAGCCTACTTTTCCTGCAACTGAATTCCTATCAAAACTAAGTAGCTTCTTCGAACCTAGTCCGAGTGTGGGAGTCTGAAGTTATAATAGAAAAAAGGACAATTAGTTTTATGAAGATACTTATTTAGAGAAATTTAATACTCTCATCTCCGCATGAAGAATATACAGAATTTTCTTTTTTGTACATCACTGTCTTAGGTACCCCAAAATAGCGCGAGGGTACTTTTTGTTCAGATTCGGGGTGACCCCGGAGTTGGGCGCACCTTGCTAGGGCGGGGGAGGGACGGTGGGGGGGCTGCGCCTGCGCACTGTGTTCGCACCCCTCCCGGAGTACCTGTCACTGGAACCGCCCGGCGCGAGCGGCCACGTTGGGCCGGATGGGGGGGGAGACCGGAGGGGGCGGGAGGGAGGGGAGGTGGCGAGACGGGGGGGGCGGAGGACAGGGGCGAGGAGGAGGGGTGCGCGAGGCGGCGCGCCGACCCCCGGGTTCGCGCCCGTGGCCGCGGGTGGTGGTTGGGGGCGGAGCCCCCGGCGGTGGGCGCGGCAGGGGCGCGCCTGCGCAGACCACGTGGCCGCCGGGGGCGTGTCCGGGGCGGGGCCACGCGGCCGGTGTGGCCGGAGGCGGGGCGGCGGGCCGGGGGGAGGGCGCAACAGCTGCTCCCAACACTTTCTGACCCAACAGTCCCCCTGCGCCGGACGCGCCGCGCCGGGCGGCTCTAGGGACCCCCGCGCCTGCACTGTCCCCGCGCGGACGAGTAGGGGGCGCCCGCGCCTTTGCCCCGTGCGCACCCCGCCCCGCTCACCTTAGCCCCGCGCCCGAGGTGAGCCCGGCCCCCCAATCCTCTGGCGGGGCGGGGGCGGTGGGGGTGGGAGCGCCGCATTTTGGGGGAGGGTCTCCCCGGCGCCGGGCCCCCGCGGCGTCCCTGGGGGATGGCCTCGCCCCGCAGCCCGAGCTCCCAGTCTCCTGTTTTTGGGGGGCCGGGTGCTGACGCGGGCGCCGGGAGGTGTCCGCACAAAAGGCCGACGAAACTCGCGTCGCCTCCCTCCTCCGCTCCCCGCCCCCTCCGGCCGCTCCTCCTCATTCAAACCCGGCGGCTCCCGGGGCCAGTGCAGCCCCGCCGCCGCCGCCGAGGGATGGCCGCGGAGCCGGCCGCAGGTAAAGGGGCGCCCGGGGACCCCCGGCCCCGCCGCCGCGCTGCCCGCTTCCGCTCCCGCCTCGGGGCGCCCCCTCCCCACGGCGCGGAGCGGCGGCGTGCGTGCCGTGTCCGCCACCACACAACACTCGGGGTGCCCACGGGGACCGGGGCTGTCTCCGCCTACCCGGTCGGCAGCGCGGGGGGTTCCGCGGGCCGGCGCGAGCGCCGAGGGGCTCCGTCCCCAAAGTTGGTGGCCCGCCGGCCGGTCCCCCCCGCGCTGCACACGGGGACTTGCAGGCGCCGGGGACCCGCGGTGGCCCGGGCTGGGAGGGACGGCAAGTTGGCCACAGCCGAAACAATGCGTCTTCGTAGCGTCCCCAGACAATGGCCCACGGTACGCACCGGCCTGCCGGGGGCCGATCCACGGGGGTTCCCCTGGCGGCCTCCTGCCCGGGACCCCCGGGCGCCTTCAGCCCGCCGCGGGACCCCAGGGTCGTCTGACCCACGTCTGACCCGCGACGCCGTGTTACGTTTCCTGGATGTTTGTGATAAGGTGAGGGGAGGGATACTCCTCACCCCCCAAAAGATTTAAAAACAACAAACTTGGAAAAACTTGAAGTGCCCATCAACTCCCACAGAAAGTCTTTCCAGCTCTCGTCCGGGTGGGGAGCCGAGGCCAGGAGAAGCGGCGGTGGGGAGGCCGGGGGGCGCCGCGGCGTTCGCCCCGAAGTGCTGCTTGCTCGCCGCTCGAGTTTAAAGGGAAGTTGGTGCGGGGGGCGCGGAGGCTCCGCCGCAAGGCTTCCCGGGCGCCCTGCTGGCCCGCACAGCGAGCGCGTGGGATCGGGCCGCAGTTGGGGGGGCCCGATGGGGACTAGGGGCTGGCGAGGGGCGCCCGAGGCCGCTTGGCTTCCGGGGACCCACACTTAGGATTCAGGGCAGGGCCGCCGGGGACGGGAAGCGCATTCTTTGGCGGGTGGGGTGGGGTGAGTGGGGGTGGGGACAGCGGGAGGGGAGTTTTCCCGAAGGTTTGGTTACTGGAGCCAGTTGGAACCGCGGAGGGGGGGCCTTCTGGGACCCCTAGGGGCCTGTCCACTGTTGGGCAGCCGAAAGTTTGTCACTCTTTGGTGGAAAGGGTGGTCATGCCCAGCGTCCAGAGACTCGGGCTGCTTCCACCCTGAACTTCCTTGAGCCCCGATTTCCCTTCCTGTCTCGGGGCACGCGGGCATTCTTGGACACGCGTTGAGGGGCTAGGTAGCAGAGGATCCTGGGACAGCTTTGGGGACCTTGTGGGCCACCGTGTGTACACCGCGGAGCAGAGGCCAGTTTCCTGGTTTGGGGATGGGTTGGAGCCATTAAGTTGTATGTTTTAAGGGGCCGAGGTCTGATTTAATTCAGGTTGATTCAATTATGTCTTCATTGCTTTGAGTTGGCTGAATAACTTGACACGAGATTAAGCCCAACAAAGGAGAAGCCGGCTAACAGCTGCCGGCCAGGCCTGGCCAGTAGGTCGGGGCCTCGGCGGCCTTTCCCCTTCTCTGCGTCAAGAAGTGCGTGCCCAGCCTTCTTCGTGACTGTACTTTTCCCCCAAAGTGGATGGACTGCCATGATGGATAAAGTGCTGTTTTATAATACTTGGAGGAGGAGTAACAGGTCCCGGCTTCTAAAAAAGCCCTTCTCCCCCGTGGGACAAGTGCAGAGAAATAACCTGGTTGCCTTTTGTCTGAATCATTGAACTATCCAGCCACTGGTTTGTGCTTGCTCGTTAATGTGTGCGGAGAGCTTTTAAGGTGTGTCCTTAATGGCAGAGACTTTTCTGAGAAGTTATTGTACATACTGGTTTTTCAGACTGAGTGTAGCATTTAATTTTCAATCTTGATCTTTTACTAAAAGTCACCCCCACCCCAAATCGGTGCCACTTCTATACAGTTATATAAGTATTTGGAAGGCAGTGACATCAGTAAAAATCCAATTGTTTGTACTTGGAGGGATTTGTAATGTATTCTGCTCATTAGACTAGGGGGTAGGAGTTGGGAATTTACATGTTGTGTCCTTTAGAATTGTTCCTTTATCTGTACACAGGAAGAGGAAGCCGAGGGGCAGATTCTGAGCTACTGGTGAAAGGCTACATTTCTTCAGTTTCCAGCTTCTTTTAATTCTGTTATCTTCACTACCCTTCCTCCCACTCTGAAATTTTTGACCCTTTATTTTTAATAATTGTGAGATTGAAGCTTAGTAATTGTCTTGGGTTAGTAGAATAACCTTTCACTTCTTACTTTTTTTTTTTTTTTTTTTTAAAAAAGGAACTAAGATCCGACTTAGAAAAAAATCCCCCCTTTATGCTGGAGTCTATTTTGATAATGGCTCTTTTTTTTCTCCCCCCCGCCCCCAGGTGGTAGGGAAGAAGGGGGGAGAGAAAGTTCTGACTTGGGCTGCCTTTCTTTAAGTGAGGAGATTTGCATTTTCTCTGTAGCCCTCCATTTTTGGCAGTGAAACTTGAGGGGGAGCAGGCACCCTAATCCTTTTCCAGTGGACTTGTTTGAGAGCAACTCTGGAAATAAGCCCTTAATCAAGTCTCCTATAACCCAATGAAATAATGAAGGCCCACAATGGCCTGCGATGACTCAGTCCGTCTCCTTCTGGCAGATAAGTGCTAATCACCCTTTCTGCCTTTAACATCTTTTGTTGTGAAGTGGTATGCTTGCCTTGCCCACAGGGCGGTAGCCATTCCCAACCCGGAGCCCTCTTAATCTGAGATGCCTGATTGGAGCCTTGGGGAGCCCCAGAGATGGGCTGCTTCCCTATTTCAGCAAGTGAGCTTTCTCAGTTGTTACCGACCTGAGGTTGGTTGATAAGAACTCTGGAGGAGTTGTAAGGACTCTGGGCTGCCTGACACGCGCTCCTTTAAAGAAGGATCTGCGATTATTTAGCTTTCAGGAAAATAAATGAGACTTTAAAGGAGGTTTCGTGGGAAGCCAGGTTTCCATTTGCTGGGCAGAGGTCTGCCCCATCGATATCCGGGCCTGTGGTGTGGATTGGAGGCTGTTGTGTAGGAACTGTTTTAAATGGCTCATTCCTAATTTCCCACTTCAGTTTAACCCTGGGTAATTCTTAGGGGGAGCAGAGGCCATAGGTTTGCACGCCTTAGAGCTGAAAGAATGTGCTGCGAACTGTAAACCTTAAGAGAGTGTGAGTGTTGTGAGTCCTAAGAGGCCCAGGTGTCTTGTTGAAAGAGAGAAATGCTTAGAGTGGAGAATTGTTTTAAGTTGCTAGAGTCATTACAAATAAAAACCTGGAAGGCTTATCTAGAACAACTACCAAAACTGAATGAAAAGTTTCCCTGTCTAACATGTATTCTAAACAGCAAAGGTTTAGCTTCCTGAATGTAAAATAAAATGGCAAGGAGACCCCTCACTCTCTGGGTTTAGGGGGGAATAGCTGCCAACTAGTTTAAATGTGTGTAGAAACCTTGCGTGCATTAGACATGCCACAGCAGAAAATCTTTTACCATGTGGGTGCGGGAATCCTGATAGATAATGTAACGTGTAACGTGTAACGTGCCTCATTTGGGGGCACTTGTAAAGCCTTTTCTGAGTTAGGCAGCTGGGTAAAGGCCAAAAGGCCAATAATCTAGTCAAGCAAATTTGCAATGGTGTGTGAGGCAAAGGGTTTTGAATTCAGAGCATGAGGACAGATAGAAATCTTTAAGGAAGTGTATGTGTTGTAGGACTCCTAAAATCCCCAGCTCCTGGTGAGCCAGTCCAATTCTTGGATGTATCCATGTTCCAAACAAACAAGGGGGGCTGTTAGCCAGCTGCCTCCGCAAATCACTCTCTTAGGTTAACCAAGCACTCCTTAAAGAACCCGACATTTGAGCATTTGTTGACTGCTGGGTTCTAGACAGCCCCTTGCTTCCTGCCCAGGCCTTGAACAGAACAGAGTTACTGGAAGTTTAGTAATTTTATGGTAAAGTTGAGAAATAATTACTAAACCTGGAAGGGCAGCTGAGAGAGTCGAATGAGTTTTAATTCCCTGAGTATTTTTCCCTCCAGCTTCCCAACTTACTGTTTCTTTTTTTTTTTCTTTTTTTTTCTTTTGACCTTCACTAACCCCAGAGTCAGGCCGGCTCTTCAGTGGGTTCAGGCATTGAAGATGGGTATGTCCTTCATTCACCATGAGGTCCCCTTTAACTTCTTACCTCCTTCTTTTAAACTTTTCTTATTAGGATAACTTAAAACAATTCAGTTGTACCACAAAACATGATCTACTAATCCACAAATAGGTGATTATGAGTAAATCTTTCGGATAGTGGTTGGTAGCATTCTTTGAAAGGAGCTTTTAGTTCTTAATTTGCAAAGCAAACAGGTGACCTGGGAAGATCCCACAGAGCGCTAGCATTTATTCAGTGGCTTTTCTGGAAGGAGGCATTTCTGTTAAGGGAAGATCCTGGCCTCAAAGGGCCTGTCTGAACTTGTGCTCAGCTCCAAGTGAACTTGGGTCTAATTTACACACAGCTCATCTGGCCCTCTGGAAAAGTGGCTCACTGTGTAACTCACCGTGTAGTGTAATGGGTGCAGGCTGTTTGTGTTTGCACACTGTTTTGCTCTGTGCAGAAACAAGTGTGCAGTGTTTTCTTTGTGGAGTTAGTCTGGGCAAAGAGAGACTTGCCTGATTTCCCAGATTGTTCTCCTCTTTTTCCCAGGGTGGAAGTGAGGCCCCCACAGACCCTTTGAGAGTGTTCAGGCTCTGGCCTAGCAGAAGTTCTAGAAGCTGACCTGACTGACTGTTTAAGCCTGGGGAAACTGGGACAAGTCTCTTTCCTCTGTTCAGGTGCACATGAAGTTCGTGAAATCCTGTCCCTGTTAGTATTGATAATACTGAAAGTAAAAGCGCATGGTCGCCCCAAGTTCTGGTTGAGAGTCTGGTTGATCTAATCAGAGGCGAATCAGGCAGTTTCTTTACGTGTCTTTATTCTGCTTTGGCCTCATCTGTTGATATGGCTGAGCATTTTTACATCCTTTTGAGAGAAGGAGATACTTTTTTCTCTGGGGTATTCTTAAGTTGCCATTGAGCTTGGGTTGTCAGCTGAGCTTCAGCTTGACCCTGAGTCCTTGAATCTTTTCCCTTTCAACCTTCAAGCATCTCTTTCGCACCGATGTTCGGGATGTTAGTCTGGCCATTTATTATTGGCTTGTGGCTGTGACAGAGGTGATTTTGAACCTGTTGGAGGATTGAAAGTGAAGGGCCCGCCCACCACTATGGACTAACGGGACATGTATGAAGAGAAGAGAAACATGGAGAAAAGTTTCAAGTTGCCTAACTAGAACTTGGAGGTGATTTTGTGGTTTTAGGGACACAAATAAGTTAGCCATAGGTAGCAGTGTAAGTTGGGTGTTCCTAAAGGTGTGGGGTAGAGCTGCCTGCACATTGGGCAGTCTGGCAGTCGACTTTTCATGGCGTGCCCCATGAGTGCAGGCCTGCTCAGGTGCTGCGCGTGGAGCTGTGTTGAGTGTCTGGAGGCTGCAGCCCCCCAGCTCCTTGCCCCCCCAGCAGTTCCGGCTTCCACAGAGCACAGGCTGATGCAGATGGTTGGGAGAGGGATGAGGATTGAACAAGCCAGTGAACCCCCAAAGTGTGCCCTTGTCTGCTGAGCCCCTGCAGTGAGCTCCGAGTCGTCAGTACTTAGCAGGACATGTGGCCTCAGTGTCCCTGGGTTTGGGTGTTGACTGTTACACGAGGGAAGATTCCAGAATGTTTTTCAGCAATATGCGCTTGTGGAATACCTTTTTGTGGCTGTTGGTCAGAAAGTGCGCTGTTCTGCAGCTGATCCCCCTGCCATGTCCTCTCTCCTCTAGTTCTTGGTCACGTGGGTCTGCTCTGGGCATGTCTGCTTGGAAGAAATGCTTCCCTCAGGTGTGGCGGTCTGTTGTTGGCTGGCACTCGGTGTGTCTATTCCCTTAGGTGCAGATAACTTGTTATGCTTTAGAGACGGGTTCAGCGGCTGGTATGAACTGACCTTCTGCAGAGTAGTCACTGCTTAGGTTAAACCAAGAGTCTTGTGGCTTCTAAGTTGCTATCAGGATTTGGTGGGTCACAGAGGGATAAATTCCAGTGATAGTTTGGTTTCAGTGTTGGATAAAACCCCAGACTTGGTCAGCAAGTGCTTGACCACTGTGCACTCCAGCCCCCAAAGTAATGCAGGGTTTGTGTTTTATGGTGTGGTTATAAGCCCCCCCCCCGACTTAAAAATGGGACAGTGACTAGGGGGCTGTAGTGTAGTCTTAAGATGGGAGAGCGTTAGAACAGATGCCATAGCTTAAGTCAGAGGCAGGGAGAGCACGGTCATGAGAGGTGGGAGAGACAGGATGGGGAGAGCAGGAGAAGGGGGAGAAGAGAGGCCGCTCTTTCTCTCTCTAGTTAGAGGCGCCACGGCTTGCAGACCATCTGGTGGTCTCACAGGTACCCATGTAGAAGCTTTGATGGACCCATGGGTCATTGGATAGGTGTGGCTGTGATCTTGACCAGAGATGTATGTCAGTTTGTGTGGCGTGGAATCCTTGTTTCCGAGGTTTCTGTTGAGTCTCCCCAGACACAAGGTCTCTAGACTTAGGGGCTTATTTTATGACTATTTTTTAATTATATTTTAAACCATCTTCGAGATGGTGGTGGAGAGGTAATTTCTAGCAAGTAAGGTGGTGTAATCTGTGTTTCATTATTCTTTCAGTTTTTACTTATTTCTGGACAAAAGTTTTGGAATGAAGGGGGGAATTGGCGGCGGTACTGACTTGGCTACAAGGCAGGACGCTGAAATTTAGGCAGTTCCTGACGAGGGTCTGTTCTGGAAGCTTCTCTGGAGGAAGTTCTTTCAGCTTTGCTAGGAGGGCCCGTTTGCATCTGACTGCCGGGTCTGCCCTGCTCCAGCCTCCTCCTCCTGAAGAGGAGGTGCTCCAGCCCTCCTCCTCCTGAAGAGGAGGGTGCTCCGGCCCTCCTCCTCCTCCTCCTCCCCCCAAAGAGGAGGTGCTCCAGCTGTTTTCTCACGTTTCCCATCTTCCACACGCGATATAATCTTAGGAGCTGAATAATTTGGGGATAAAAGCCAGAGCCAAGTCATCTAAGATGTTCCTAGAGACTTGTTAACACCGTTTGCCCTGGGTGACAAGTGACTCAGTGGCTTGCAGTTCCAATTCAGGAGTTGACTGGAAGGTTGGCATCTTTGTGGAAAAGTGGGGTTTCTCCTGATCTAAGCTCAACAAATAGTCACACTCCCCCTCCCATCCTAAATGACTTACGTTTTTGGTCCAACAATATTTATTTAAAAACTTAATACTGTGTATGATGCATGTATGTGGTATGTTTGTGTATTCGTGGACATGTGTGTCATGGTACACATGGAAGTTGGGACCATTTTGTGGAGTGCGTCTTTCCACTTTCACATGGATTCCGGGGGTGGGATTCAGTTATTCAGGCCTGATGGCAGCTGGCTTTGTACTGAGCATCTCCCCATCCCTTATTTCCTTTAAAAAAACCTTCATTGTATGCATGCAGTGATGTGTGTGTATGAAGTACATGGAGGTCAGAGGGCAGCTTTGGAGTCATTTCTCTTTCTACTTTTGTGGCTTCTGAGGATCTAGTTCAGCTCAGCAGACCTGGCCCGCGTGGCTCTACTGAGCCATCTCCGTGGCCTCTGGATTTATCTATTGAGGGGCTGATTTTTTTTCCTGCTGTCTCTTGCCATTTTCTAAATAGTTATTTTAGCACTCAAAGAGCTGCAAGAGCTGACGTCGTACACATGACAACTCTGTCTGCTGAGCGAGCCACCAGATTCTGCTTCCCCTTGCTCTCCTGTGACAGCTGCTGCCCAGTCCCAAGGTGGAAATAAAAACGTGAACATTTGCACCTGGCGAATCCTTGAATGAATCAATGGCGTCATCAAAACCTAAATGAGGAGCCGGCAAGACCCCTTGGTGGGTGAAGGCTCCACCTGGAATCTAGATGTGGGTCGAGTGTTGGCCCCTGGAATCTACATGCTTGCTAGGAGACAGCTATCTCTGAAAGTTGTGCTTTGACCTCCACGTGTGTGTGTCTCCTGTGCACTCTCTGAAACAAGCTAACAAGTCCAGAAAGAGGGAGCTGAATTATTAGTCCTCCGTCACATTCTCATTTAATGCCCCGGGTCACAGGCCGTCCCCAGAGCCACATCGGATGAGTTCAGCGTCAGTGTTAAGCCACAAGTGAAGTGGCTCGAGGTTGTGACTTAGACCAGAACTCAGGTCTCGGGAGTGTTCTGTGACGTCACAGGTTGGTGGCCCACCCACAGGTTTGTACTCCATTGTTCATTGTGACCAAGAAAGGATGGAAATTCAGATGCAGTGCTGAGCGGCTTCGGGGCCTGGATGGAGCAGCTCAGCGAGCTCGATTTCATGAACTGAAGCCGAAGAGGGGAAGGAGTTGTTGACCCCCCCTTCTGGTTGTGAAGAAGGAGAGCTGGTCTCCCGGAGCCTGCATCGTGGGTGGAATTGACCAGTTGGGGTCCAAGACAAGGCCGTGCTGGAGGATGTGGACTTTAGGGTCTTTCCCAGAGTGAAAACTAGCCTCAGAATTGGAGCCTGCAGAGAGGACTGAATCTTTCTCCACCTGGCCAGGACGTAATGTACAAGGGGGATTGAAAAAAATGGGTTCTGATGGAAAACCTGGCCTCACAGAAGCTGCAGAGCACCCATCTGGGGAGGGCTTCTGAAAAATATCCTCAAAGTAAGTGGTCTCTGAAGCCTGCCCTGGTTCTCCGAGAGGCTGAAAGTTGGCAAAAGCAAACTGACTGGCCGTCCGTGGCCTGAAGTTTGTGATGCCAGTGCTTCAGCTTGTCTTCCCGAGCCAATTGCTGGTCGCCCGTGTTTGGCGTTTCATGAATGAGGATTCGAAGAGAGGTTCCTGACTTGTGTTCTTTTTTTGAACTTTTATTTTTTAAGTATTTTTTGGGGGGGAGGAGAGGAGGAGAGAATGCACGGCGTGTGCAAAGGGGGGTATGTGGAGGACAGTGGGTGACTTTTGGAAGTAGGTTCTCTCCATTGTGTGGGCAACAAGGGTCCAACTCAGGTCTCTAGTCACCAGGTTTGCACACAGGTGCCTTCAGCAGCCTGTGCCATCTTGCAAGTCCGTGCACCTTTGAGCTTTTGCGCATTCGTATTTCTTGTCTGTAGATTTGCTTGGTTAAAAGTGTTCTGAATCCTGGCTTAGTGACATTTGAAGTGGAAGAAAATGGATTTAATTATCTGCATTGGTCAATTTCCATCCTGAAGCTTGAACTTAATTTTGTTTCTCTATTTTTTTGAGACTGTGTAGACAAAGCTAACCCCTATCCCCTTTTTAACGTGGGTATCTGTGTGTGTGTGTGTGTGTGTGTGTGTGTGTGTGTGTGTGTGTGTCTGTCTGTCTGTCTGTCTGTCTGTCTGTCTGTCTGTCTCAGAGGACACTGTGTTCCTGTGGAGGACCAAGGGTGACTTTAGGAATCATCCTGGATTTCTTCTATCTCCTTTTTGCTTTGCTCTGGGATTTCTTAGGCTCTGCCCACCAAGGTTGGAAGTACAGGCCACCACCGTTTCATTGGGTGTTTTTACATGGGATCTGGGATCTGAACTCAGGACTCTGCTTAGAGGTAGAGGCTTAACCCCTGAGCCATCTCTCTGGGTCCCCAGGTAGGCCTCCTAACTCTGCTTCCCTAGGGCCAGGATTAGAGGCTGAGTGCTACCACATCATGTTTGAATTTGACCTCTTGGAGTTCAGTACTTACTGGTGGATATGCTAGTGACTGTAATTAATAAGTATATAACAGGGCGTGCTATGGATGAGTTAAGGTGACACTTGAATTAGGCAACGACCTCCTCTCTCAACCTTGCTCACCATGACTGTTTTCTCCTCAGGTTTTGGGGCTCCCTTGTCTTCACACACTGGGACTGACTGCTTGCTCAGGACAGCTGCTGCCCTTATGGAGACCCCGAGAACTCGAGCTTTGCGCTGATTCTCCATCCAGTTCCTGTCCCAGACCATCTGCACGCTTTTCCGTGGAAAGAATCGGCGAAGGTCTCCATCACCAGGCTCCCCCACTCCTTCGGGGGATTAGAAGTCGGGGATCTACAGTCTCTTTTGAACTTGATGATCAGTACCTGCTCTGGCCGAAAGCTCAGAGCTGCTGGAGCTGTGACGCATCAGACAAGTGGCCTTCCTCCAACTCCAGAATCTCCCTTGCAGACCATTGAGCTGTCCTTCCTGTCTGACCCGGCAGGCCCCGGGCACCATGCCTACACAGTCGCTCCTGGTGTACATGGACGGGCCCGAAGTCATGGGCGGCCCTCTAGGCGCCCCGATGGAGGTGGATGATGCTTTGTCCATCAAAGGGGCGGCCCTGGTTCCCTTCCGCGCCACGCAGGAGAAGAACATCATTCAGATAGAAGGCTACATGCCGCTGGACTGCATGTTCTGCAACCAGACCTTCACTCACGCCGAAGACCTCAACCAGCATGTGCTGGCCCAGCACCGGCCCACCCTCTGCGAGCCGGCTGTCCTGCGGGTGGAGGCCAAGTATCTGAGCCCCCTGGACCGGGGTCAGCAGGTGCGGGCGGAGCCGGCCAAGGACAAGAGCGGCGAGGAGCTGAGCTGCGAGGTGTGCGGGCAGACCTTCGCGCTGCCCTTGGATGTGGACGCGCACATGAAGAAGCACAAGGACTCCTTCACCTACGGCTGCAGCCTGTGTGGGCGCAGATTCAAGGAGCCCTGGTTCCTGAAGAACCACATGCGGACGCACAACGGCAAGGCGGGCACGCGGAGCAAGCTGCCGCAGGGCCTGGACAGCCCGGCCACCATCAATGAGGTGGTGCAGGCAGCTCCCGCCGGCAGCCTGGCCTCGCCCTACAGGATCTGCATGGTGTGCGGCTTCCTCTTCCCCAACAAGGAGAGTCTGATGGAGCACAGTAAGGCTCATGCCAAGGAGGCTGCCTCAGCCACGCACCCCGAAACCCAGCAGGCCAACACAACGGCCCCCAGGGAAGAGCTGCTGCAGTTTTTGAACTTGAGACCCAAGTCTCACCCTGAGACCCCCAGGAAGCCGGCGGCCTGTATCCCTCAGCTCGACCCGTTCACCACCTATCAGGCGTGGCAACTGGCCACCAAGGGAAAGGTGGCCGTCGCCCAGGAGGAGGTGAAGGAGCCAGGCCAGGAAGGAAGCACAGACAATGAGGACTCGTGTTCAGAGAAAGAGGAGCTTGGGGAGATCTGGAGTGGAAGTAAGTCGGAAGGTTCTGGAAAGGCCAAGACAAGTAGAGGGAGTTGTCCAGGTTTCTCTCATGACAAAGAGAAGCCCAGACACGCCCCTGGCGAGGTGCCTTCTGCAGACTCAGACCCCAAGTTGGGGGGCAACAAGGAGAAGCCGACGCACTGCCAAAAGTGCGGCAAGGCCTTCCGGACCTACCATCAGCTGGTGCTGCACTCACGCGTGCACAAGAAGGACCGCCGGGCTGACGCGCCCTCGCCCACCACGTCCGTGGATGGAAGACAGCCTGGGACCTGCTCCCCAGACCTCGCCCCCACGCTGGACGACAGCAGTTCTGCAGATCGAGAAGGAGGCTCTGAGGATGGGTCTGAGGATGGGCTTCCTGACCTGCTCCATGCAGGTAAGTCTCCTGCTTCCAGGAAGCGCAGGCTGGGGCGGCTGGGATTTGAGTTTGAGTCCCTGCTCTTCGCTCCTCTGGACCCCTCGTTTTCTTACTCTGTGTAGTGGGTTTGAGTTCAGGTGGTCCAGGCTCTTTCCTTGTTCTTGGGTTTTTACAATGAGAGCTTCAGCCTCCATCTAACAGGGCTCCCAGATGGGGTAATTTGTCCCCTGTTGGTATCTGGTAGCATCTGGAGACGTTCCGGGTTGTCCACCAGTGCTGTGTGCATGTGTGTGCCCTATGGGGCTGGCATCCCGTGGTCAGAGGCCAGGCACACTCTAGATGACCTGTGGTCAGTGGTGTGAAGTTGACTTAGCCTTCTGTTAAGTGTCTTCTGGCATCCACCGGCTTATTTATTTGTCAGATTCTACTTGATATCTTGACCTTTTATTTAAAAGATTGAGACAGGGCTGGAGAGATGGTTGAGGGGTTAAGCGTCTGCCTCGCAAGCAGAAGGATCTGAATTCAGATCACAGGCACCACATAAAAGCTCCAGGTGGAAATGGCAGTGGCCTGCACTTCCGGCCCTGTTGGGCCAAGCCTGGGGAGATCCCAGAGTGAAACAGGAAGGAGGTGGAAGCAATGCAGGATGATTCCTGAAGTCACTTTTGTTCTTCCACAGGGACTGAGGTACACACACACACACACACACACACAAACAAAATAAAATTACTAAAAAAGGAAATTACTAAAAAAAAGATGGAGACAGTCAAGGTCCAGTTCTTAGGCATTTTTTCCAGATGGTTCTTGGGGTTACAGAACAGTCGGGAAAGATTTCAAGTCAAAGCCAGTCATCATTGCCAGGAGAATTGGGTGCACTCTCATTTCTGAGGCCAGTGTCTATTAGCAAGGACCTCAGTAAATGAAATGGCCGCTGGTAGAATCCAGGGATGCCCAACACCCTCCATCTCCTGGGTTCCGATGTGGTTTAGAGACGGGTGCCTGCAGGACGAAGGTGCCCAGAGGTGCGGGTGCCCTGACTGTCCCTCTCCCCATCACGGAGCTAAGGGGTCTGCTTGGAAGAAGTCTACAGCTATCCCAACACACGGTGGCGGTCCTCTTATTCCATCTGCCAATCCTTAGTGCAGGGAGGCTCCTTTGCATGCCCGTGCCTGGTGGGTGAGCGCCGGGAGGATGTTTCCGATGTGTCCCTGCAGCTGTGTGCGGCCCGCCAGCTGGCTTCCCTGCTCACTGCCCTGCTCAGCTCCCCATTCGCAGGGTTGGCTCGTTGACCCTGGTTCTTGTGTGTCCTGCAGTCTGAGCTGTGAACGTGGTCGCACTGTGCGACCAAGAGCTGGAGCTGAAGGCCAGGAGCCGGACTGGAGCGCACTCCTGTCCTGTGCTGCTGACCATGGGCGCAGCTGGCAGCCGCCCATGGCTTTGGTTCCTCGTGTCCCTGGTGGACTGTAGTCTTCCTGGTATCTTTGTGTGTTTAGGGCTATCTGTCTTGTGGAAGACTCTCCTGCCTGGGAGGGATTCAGTGTGTGGAATGACTGCTTCCCAGGTCTTCCCATCAGTAAGAACACGCCGGTGAAGAGACCTTGTGGCTGGAACTGACCAGTGCAATTGAGTCTCTTCTGTTTGTGCTGAGGGTGACCCAGGCCGGAGCCTGCTCCTGAGTGGTCAGCCCTGCCGTGGCGATACTGGGCTTCAGGAAAGGCCAGCCTTCCAGGATGGCCACTCCTGGGATGAAATCACATGACCCACACTGGGGAGCATCAGCAGAGACAGACCCCTGCAGGGCACATTGTAACCAGCACCTCAGCTGACCCTTGGGCAGGGGCCCTTCAGGTCCTTCTCTCCACTGTCGGATGGCCCTTTTTGACTCCTTGTATTTTGGGAGACGAGTTTTAAGTCTTCAGATCCGTTTTCCCCAAGCTATTACTTGGAGACAGGCAGCAAACTTTGCTGAATCCTGACTGACTGCTAGCTGCTTGGCCAGCGCAATCCTGCTTCCGCTTGCTGCGCACCAGGCTGTGTCTGCCGCCCTCCAGTGGCAGCTCCTGTAATCGTCACACAAGCCGCTGGGCCGAAGCTGGCTCTGGTCGGCACTGTGGGAGCCAGGTGTCTGCCAATGTCCTGTGACCACAACAGGGAGCTGCCTGTCCAGTGGGGATTCTTGAGTTTGGGGTGAGCCCCAGTCTTGATTGGTCTGCACACCACCCCCAGAAAATAGGCTGGAGTACCCCAGAGCTAAAGTAGAAACCCCTATGCTCAGACGTTTCTGTCAAGAACAGAGTCACACATGCGCGAGTGACGTATCCAGCCAGCTTCACACAAATGTTTTTGTTTCTATTTAAGAAAAAAGCGACGAAGGAGGAAAAATCAAGCATCTTCCGTCCTCGAGAGAGTGTAGTTACTGTGGGAAGTTTTTCCGTTCAAATTATTACCTCAATATTCATCTCAGAACGCATACAGGTAAAGGGGCTTAAAATTTTTTTTTCATACATTTGTTGAAAAACTCGTGGGATTTAGTTAGCTGGTATAAGTGCCAGTGTGTTAAGTGTGAGCGGCAGTGTATGTGCCAGTGTGCGTGTGAGCCCAGTGTGAGCCCCATATGCTGCCTAGTGCAGCTGCTGCTTTTTCTTGGGGTGTTGCTGCGGCTGGGCAGGTGTTCCCATTTAGAAGTTGGTTCACAGTCACTGTGTCCTGGTTCACATTTTGCTCAAACCCTTAATATTCCTAAATGGCCTTTTTTAATGTGTTCATGATCGAGAGTGGAGGAGTTTAGATGGGCAGTGGTGGGAGCTGTGGCGTGGAGCTGAGGTTTGGAACCGTGGCTTGGTGAACCTGTCCACACCCGCTGTTCCGGCACAAGGCCAGCACAAAGCTAACCACTCAGAGCCATGCTGCCTTTAATCTAGTGTAAGGCTGGAGAGATGGCTCAGGGTTAAGCAGAAGGATGAGTTGGATATCAGGTGCCACATAAAACGCCAGGCAGAAATGGTGACGATGTGCACTTCTTGTCCTGGTGGGCGGAGCCTGAGAAATCCCAAAGTGAAGCAAGGAGGAGGTAGGAGCAATCCAGGATGATTCCTGGTCCCTCCTGGCCCTTCACAGAAGCACACAGTACCCTCTCTCTCTCTCTCTCTCTCTCTCTCTCTCTCTCTCTCTCACACACACACACACACGCAAAATAAATATATAAAGATTTATAGTGTGCGAGGATTCTGAGAACCCTAGATGTGGAGAATGGGAAGCGGGAGCAAGGAGGGGAGAAGCACACATTGGTTCTCGTGGGACATGGAATGATACTGTACTGAACCCCCTAATGCGGTGGGGTCCTTGTTCTAGGTGAAAAGCCGTACAAATGTGAATTCTGCGACTATGCTGCAGCCCAGAAGACGTCCCTGCGGTACCACCTGGAGAGACACCACAAGGACCGGCAAGGCGCGGATGTCGCCCCCGTGGAAGTCAAGAGTGAAGGTCAGAACCAGGAGCCGGAGGATGCACTTCTCCCTGCCGACAGCGTGCACACCAAAAGTTTAAAGAGAAGCCTCGATGGTGCCAAAGATGTCAAGGGAAGCCCACCAGCCAAGCAGCTAAAGGAGACGCCCCCCGGCTTCCAGAACATTCTGGGTGGTGCTGCTGCCCTCTCACCAGCACACAGAGATACTCAGGATTTCCACAAAAACGTGGCTGGTGACGGTGCTGAGAAAGCCAGCCGGCGTCCTGCCGCCGCACACCTGGACGTGTTGAGGCGGCGGCAGGGGGAGTCTCCGGCAGGGGGTCCTGCCTGCAACCTAGGAGGAGAGCGGTCTCTGGCCCCTGGTGACGGCCACGACAGGCCTTTGAACTTGTCCCTGGGGGCCCTGCACACCTGCCCCGCCATCTCGCTGAGCCGCAGCTTCATCCCCAGCATCCTGTGCCCGTTCTGCTCCTTCAAGACCTTCTACCCCGAGGTTCTGATGATGCACCAGCGGCTGGAGCACAAGTATAACCCTGATATCCATGCCGGCTGCCGGGGCCGGGCGGCGCTGCGCAGCCGGCGCACGGGCTGCCCCCCCGCCCTGCTGGGCAAGGACGTGCCTCCCCTGGCCGGTGTGCCCAGGGCCAGGGGCAAGACCCCCTTCCCAGCACAGGCCAAGGCCCTGCCGCCCGAGAAGGGGCGGCAGGGCTCCTCTGGGCCAGGCAGAGCCCCCCAGACTTCAGGGCCAGACGCCAGCACTTTAGCCCCAAGTAACCTGAAGTCGCACAGGCCGCTGCCCAGCGCGGGGACCCTGGTGGCCAGCAGGCCGGCGGCGGAGCCGTTCCCCAAGAGCATCGTCCCTCCCGCTGCCGACAAGATGAAAAGAGCTGAATCCAAGTTGAAAATCCTGCCAGCTGCCCGGGCTCAGTCCCCTCTCAACAGCAGCAGCGGCAAGGGGTCTCTGGAGTACCCCCTGAAAGGCGATGGCCCTTGGGCACCACCAGGGAGAGACTATTTTGGCCAGCGGAGCACTGCAGCTGAGTTGGGTGAGCCACTACCCAAAAGACTCAAGTCCAGCATGGCAGC
Organism: Typhlomys cinereus; assembly: GCA_023101885.1. Classification (NCBI taxonomy): domain Eukaryota; kingdom Metazoa; phylum Chordata; class Mammalia; order Rodentia; family Platacanthomyidae; genus Typhlomys; species Typhlomys cinereus. Next base: position 2,003,277 of record JALPQD010000334.1, read on the forward strand.
CCTGGACGCCGGGCATCCTGGACCCAACGGCCGGCGGGGGTTTGAGCTCCCCAAGTACCATGTGGTCAGGGGCATGACATCGCTGCTCCCCCAGGAGTGTGCGTGCCCACCCCCTGGGCCCACCTCCAAAGCCAGGATCCTGAGCTCAGGGGAGGTGGAGCCATCCAGCCTGCTGACCACACAGAAGCCCTGTGGTGCGCCCGGAGCCTTGTACACCTGTGGACCCTCGGGACACCCGGCGGGCAGCCCGCTGCTTGAAGGTACTGCCGGGGCACAAGGGTGTGGGGGGCGAGGAGGAGGATGTGGGGGTCAGGAAGGAGGGCGTGGGTACAGGCAGATGCTCTCCAGGCTCAGGCTCGGGTATGATGTTAAGGACAGTTGTGGCCGCAGTCTTGAAATGCGGGTGGCCGCTGGCCATGCATGTGACACTGGTCAGCCCAGTGCAGGGGAGGTTGAGGCTTTCTCTCCGGAAGAAAAGCCCTCGGGCAGCACAGAAGCTGCGCGGGCCGGCGCGTCCTTGGCACGTGGCGCTCAGCACTCTGTCCAAGCTCCATCCTGCAGCGCAGGGAGCTGAGGGCACACGATAGCACCCTGTCAGCAGCAGCGTAGGATCTGTTGGTCGGTCAGTCGGTCCTCAGGCAGCCCTGAGAGTTCTGGAATTCTGCCTGTTTTTGACCCACCGTTGGGCGACTCTGCAGTGGCCATCTTATAGGTTAAGTGTCCCGGGCTCTCGCCCCTCAGGACAGGCGGGACAGCTGCAGCGGCTTCCTTCCTACAGGTGCGCTGTGCCTTGTGCTGCTCCGAAGAGACAGGGTCTGTTTCCAACCTGCTAGGTAGGAGCTGGTTTCAGGGCGACCTGCTGGGCTGAGCTAGAAATGGAAACATAAAGGCCTTCAATGGGTGAAGTGCGTGTAGTGGACCAAGTCCAGGCCCTAGAGGATGCCTGGCGTTCTGCCCTCTGAGCCGGTGCCCAGCCCTGGGCCCCAGTCCCAGCTGGGAAGTAGAGAGGTTTTGCTGCCTGTTGATTCAAGTGTCTACCCCTTGATGCTTAGAGCTTATCAACATATCAAACTAGATACAGGAGGAGGAGGAAGAAGAGGGGGAGGAAGGCTCACTGCCAGGGAGGATCCCTTTGCTCTCCTGCGTCTTGGTTCCTGGTAGGCACAGGTTGCAGTACTGCGGTCCACTGTTCCTAGGCCTTAAACTCTTGTGAGGAGGCCCAGAGGTTGGGTCCTTGTCGCAGTTCTGTGCTCTGGAGCATTCTCAAGAAAGTCATGTGCTGTGACTGCAGACACGTGGCTGACTTGGCTGCTCCCAAGTGCTGGAACTTCCCAAGCCGTTTCTAGATAGAGCCTCTTACTTAGTCCCTGAACCTGTCCCCCAGTGACTTTGTACTTTCCTTTTCCCTCAGGAAAGAGACCCGTGTCCTATCAACACTTAACCAGCGCCATGCTGCCAAAGAGAAACTATGAAAATTTGATTGGAAATGCACATTATCGGCCGAACGACAAAAAAACTTGATTTTACAGTTTTGGGGGGAAAAGGTGAGTGTTTTAATCACATACAGTGTACACTCACATACAGTGTACGCAGTGCAGTGTATTGGTTTTACTTCATTGAGAATCAGCCTTCTGGCTTTCGCTCTGGTTTGTTTATTTAGGTGTCTTGAAATTTAGCATGCTTGGGATCTCTGGGCATCAGTGATGTGTAAGTTATGATAGCCCTTGACATTTACAGAGCCACATACTTTGTGGTAGACATCTGGGAACTGGGCACAGATCAAAGTTCAGCCATCCAGCCCTGTGACTTGGTGGTTTCTGTAAGTAACACTTCATAGGGACACACCCAGCCACGCATGCTTACATGTGTAACCGTCTGTGGTCTCTTCTATAGCTGGGAAATCCAGTGTCACCAGGAACCTGGCTTCCTGTCAGACTGGGAGTGGGACACAGTGTCTGACCCTGGGCTAGGAGATGACCCCACCTCCCAGAGCTAGCACAGACCTACACCCAGCCCAGCCCTGTGTTTTAAGAACTTAATCCCGTCTGTCCGGGGAGGGAATAGCCATTCGCGTGCAGACGTGTGTTTTTTGACTCATGGCCTATGTCACAGGCGGCTGCGGAGCAGCTCCACCCTAGACGGAGGCCTGGGAGATCTCAGTGACCCCAGGCCCCCTTGGTGACACCAGGCCGCCTAGGTGACGGTTCGGGCCGCGACGCATGTTTTAAGGGTCGAGCCTAGAGCTCACCGAGTGCCATCGCTCTTGCCGCACTCGTCACCGTGGACACCTGGAGCTAGCCGCTGGCTGCACAGAGCAGGATTCCCGGTGTCGAGCTCTCTGTGATCGGCCTGCCTTACCCTTGGGGATGCGTTGCCAGCATGTCCTCTGCCAGGGTGCCCGGAGCCAGGTGCTTCCCCTCTGTCCTGTCTGCACGGGGCTCTCCCATGTCCAGCCTCTCGGGAGCGGATGGGAAGAGAGATGCGGCAGACACCCTGCTCTGCAGGGAGGGGCTGCTAGGAGCCACATGTGTGTCTGATGTCCTGGTGCCGTCCGCGCACTTAGCTCAAGTGTACAATTACACTATTTCTGTGTTTGCAGTTTATTTTTCTGTGCTGGGCGTCCTCACCAAGGCCATTGCTCTACACTGAGCTGTCTACCATTTTGTTTGCTTTGTTTTTTTTTAAAAGAAAAAAAGGAGCCGGATTTTCCAGGTATATCCGGCTGCATTGAGCTTGAGGGTCTCGAGGCTGGGACAGCAGGATCTCACTGTGTGTCCGATTAATGAGACACACAGCTCTGGCGGTGACAGTTGGGGTTGGCCCTGGCATGAAGGGCTGACTCCCTTCACACCTGAACCTCTGGGTGGCACAGCACCACCCAGTCTCCCGATGGCATCTTTGCAAAGTTGGGAAGAGAGGGAGCCCGCGACATTTCTAGGTGTCCCGCAAGCCGTGCTTGCTTTTGCCTTGCAGTGTGGAAACAGTTCTTGCGCCGGCTGCTTTTCCTCCTTTGACCTTCTCGTCTCCCCGCAGGTCTGGCTGGACGTGCGCATGCTGTGGTGAAGTGAAACTGGAGTCCATTCTGGCGGAGAAGAGTGGTGAAGGCTGCTGAATGAGTTGGACAGCATGGTGCACAGAGCAGGAACACTACGATTGTAAAGCTGTTAACTTTCGTACCAAATAGCAATAAAACTAGCGGAACAGTTAGGCTGCGCGCAGTGGGACGGGGAGTCTCTGTTGTCCCTGAATAATAATTTTTTTAGAGTTGACCAAATACGATTTTTGCATACTTAAGCGCTGCTGAAAAGAAATCCTTTGGGGTGGGCGGGGCGGGTGGGGAGAGTCTATTGTGCACCTCAGGTACCCCTGGGCCAGTGGGCTCTGAGTAGCTCCTGCTTGCTACAACTGTTTGAAAGAAAACTCAGCGGTCTATGTGCGGGACCCTCCACCACTGACCACCTCCTGTGAAAATGGGATCACCTGGGGGCAGCTAGCTGCACCCAAAACATGGGCAAAGACACAGTCGTCTCCCTGCGGTGTGCACACGGCATGCAGGCTTGTCTCCCTGGGGATGAGTGCAGGGTGCAGATCAGCCCTGTCTGTAGTCGGGGCACCCACCTCACGTGCAGGCGGCCAGCCAGGCTGCACGGGGAAACCCCTGTGCTTTCTGTCACATGCATCGCTTCTGTTGGAAATTCAGTTGCTCGGGCTGCTGCTTCAATGAGTCTTAGGACTGCCAAGTTTACAGCATGTGAGTTTAGCAATGCGGGAAACAGTTTTAAAGGGAGCGAAAGGGTTTGGGGGAAATTTTAAGTTTCTGCGTGGAGTCTTGGTGTGCCTGTTACTTGAATTGGGGCAACACAATTGTAGGCACGTTAAGTGTGAAGAAAGCACTGCTGAGCCGGGGCTCCTAGCAGGCAGGGAGAGAAGCTGCTTGCAGACCTTGGCAGTCTTGCAGTTTTGGTTGTGTTTTGGCCTTGGAATTGTTTTCTCTGTGCAGTTTGTCTCGGGGTCAGCGACCAGCTGGCTCGCTGGGTGTTTTAAACTTGTTCCTTTAGCATCCAGGTTGATGCAGCAGTTCATGGGTTTAGCAAACCCAAAATATTTTTATTAAGAAACTGTTTTCAGAAGTGAATTTGCACTGCTCATTTCTTAGGCCCGGTGCCTCCCGCCATGGGCACAGGTGCCAAGTGCTCAAAGAATCCTGAGTTGCTTTTTTTCTTTTTCTTTATTCCCTTTTCATATGCAGAGGGCCCTTCTTTGGGAGACCTGGCTTGAGATGGTGGCGGCGGCGCCGTGTCCCAGTCCCTGGCCATGAGCTGAGCTGAGCCATATGTACATAGTCTAGACTTGGTTTTCATAGTTCTGCACTTTTATAGCCTATTTTTGAAGATTAACACATTTGCAAGGTGATCGAGTCGATCTGCTGAGTCCAGCCAGTGTCCAGAAAGCTTGCTGAGACTCCACATGTAAATCTTAAGGGGTGGCTGTAGAGGCTGAAAATTAAACCTATATTTAAAAAAAAAATCACCAAATCTATTTGAAAACAGGCAGTATTTGTCATGCTGAAATCCCAACTACTTTTCTGAATGCATAAAAATAACAGTTTTTTTTTTTAAACAGCCCTTTGTACTTCAAAATGTGCTTTTTTTCCATCAGTATTAACTATTGGGATACTACTGGTTTTTGTATTTTTTTTCCTTTGAGTCAACAGTACACGTAATAGAGGTACAATTCCTTTTGGCATTTTGTTTGATGTATTTATTTCATTCCAGTTTGATTTATTGTAATTGTTGATACTTAAGTTGTCAAACAGTAGACATTACTTGTTTTATTTATGATATATTTCAGCTTAAAGTTATGTTATTATATGTGGAATGTAAATATAGATTTGGTGTTTTGCAATCTTGGCTCTTTGGTCTTTATTATGTTTCTGCTTTCATAATTTAAATTTTATTCTGTGTGTGTGTGCGTGCGTGTCAGAAGGCATTGTGTGTGCGCGTGTGCATGTCAGAAGGCACTGTGTGTGTGTGTGCATGTGTGCGTGTGCGCGCATGTCAGAAGGCATTGTGTGTGTGTGCGTGTCAGAAGGCACCGTGTGTGTGTGCATGTGTGCGTGTGTGTGCGCACGCGTGTCAGAAGGCACTGTGTGTGTCTGCGGAAGCCCAAGGGTGACCGAGTCCCCCTGCATTGCTTCTACCTTATTGCCTTGCTATGCTCTGCTTTGGGGTTTTCCAGGCTCTGCTTTCCAGGGCCAGAATTTTTTACGTGGGATCTAGGATCTGAACTCAGGTCCTTTTGCTGAGGAGGCAGACAGAGCCAGTTGCCGGCCCCTGCTTCCTGCTTTTAACTCGGGACTCGAAATTTCAACAAGCGCCCTAACCATTAGTGACGCAGGTCGCTCCTGACCCCTTTGCTGGATGGTCTCGTTCAGTGTGTGGAGACCGCGTCCCTCCCTGTATGTAGCCCAGGCTGGCTTTGAGCTCAGCAATTCTTGGGGCCACGGTCTTACCTCCTGTTCTCACTGCCCCTCCTGGGGTGCCCTGATGTGCCCTGCACCCGACTTCCTGGCTGTCTCTTTTTTTTGAGAAATATTAAACTGATTTATTTTAATGAGAAAAATAAAAATTGCTTTTTTTTCTTTTACAAATTTTAATATTTTTTTTTTTATTCAATTGTGCGTGTGTGTGAGTACCAGGACCAGAAGCGCAGGCCGCCCCTGCTTCCACCTGGTGTCTATACGTGGGGTCTAGGATCCGAACTCAAGACTTTCTGCCTGCAAGGCAGAGGCTTAACCCCTGAGCCACCTCTCCAGCCCCTCTTTTCCAAATTTTAAAGAGACTATTTGTACTTGAAAAAATGGGAATGTAGACAACTAATTACGTAATCAAACGACTTGCTATGCTCTTAAGCTCCCCCCCATCATGGAGGCTCTGATCTTCTTGGTCTCTCCTGTTCTCTCTCCCACCTTAAGAATAGGGAGGACTCCTTTGTGCTCCAGGCTCTGATTCTAAATAAACTATTTCTTAAGTCTCAAGAAATTCTTTTTAGCTAATTTGGATGACCAACAAAATAAAGCAAACATATGTAGAACCATATATAAACAAAAGCATAAAATCTAATTTTTCAAACAATTTTCCTGGTAAAATGCCAATTAAGATTTACACTAATGCATACATAAAATGAACATGATAGTAAGTTTTTCCAAATACCACAGGCCCTCTTTGCTATGTCGGCAAATCCTGCATGTGTAGGTTCTGACAGGCTTCCAGTGTTACCTCCTGTCTCCTCAGTGCATCTTCATGTGCCTTTGATGTAGCTAAAAACACCTTATACTTCTAAGTTTTGTTTCGATAGATTGCATTATTTGAAAACACAGGTTTTATGTAATGTGAAGAATTGCTTTTTTTTCTCTGTCCACCATGCCTGGTGTATGTAGGACCTGTGATCTGAACCCAGGACCTTCTGCTTGTGTGGCAGAGTCTTAATCCCTGACCAGCCCAAGAACTGCTTTGCACATTAGTGAAAATACTCCTTTATGAAACCTGTTTCAGATGAAGAGTCGCTCCTGATGATTTCTTATAAACATCACTTGCTTAGTTCCCTTGGGTTATCTTTAAAGCAGCTCTGACCTGGGTTGTGATTTTTATGCCTAGACTGCTTGAGCCTGAGCTAGCTCCTCTACTGGCTCCTCCTCACCCACCTCTGCCCGCCCACGTGTTTCCTTTGTCTCAGAAATGTCTTCCTGCGCCGGTTCCTTGGGCCTCTCCCAATAATCCAGCCTGTCTGTACAGTGACTTCATGCATGGGGGTGTGTGTGTCAGGAGGGGGGGCTGGGCCGTTGCCCTGGAGACGGATGCACCTTCTGAGTCTCACCTCTTCGTAGTTGTTTCCTCGGTTTCTCTGGCCCATGGGCTGGCCGGCGGAGTATTGGGGGACAGAGCCATATCACCTTCTTCCAGCCTATGATGTTGCAAAGCAGGAACAGTGGATCTGGGGAGTCACCCCATTATGAACTGGTCCCACCGCTTCCCCTCCGTGGCTCCGTGGCCAGCAGTGGACTTGGGATGTTGTTGGAAGCGGCGTGGCTGCCACTGCTGAAACGCTTGGACCTGTGAACTGCTTGGTGACCCACCAGTGCCCCAGCGCTTGGAGGGAGGGGGAGGCAGGAGGATTTTGAGTTCTGGGCCAGCTGGGGCTACTCCTGGGGTCCCTGTCTCTAAATAAGCAAGTTAAAAAATTGCATAAAAGGCCAAGTGCTTGGCCCTTCCCTCACTACCTGGTCCCTCCCCACTGTCCCGTGAAGCAGCTTTGAGACTGGCGAGTCTGCCCCTGGGCCTCGGAGGTGCCGGAGTGAGGAACCTGCATGTTTGCAGATGCCATGTGTGAGGTGCTGCAGCCCCTGGTCATGCATGGGTTAGTTAGTGCCCAGGGTCTTAGGTTGGGCCAGTGGGGGCTTCTTCGCTGTCAGACCTGCCACATCTTGGGCTGATCCAGACCGAGAAACCTGGGGAGTGAGATGGGGATTAGGACAGTTGGGGGGGGCCCAAGGGTGACTTTGGCAGTCTTCCTGGATTGCTTTTACCTTCTTTCTGTTGTGCTCTGGGGTTTCCCAGGCTCTATCTTCCAGAGCCAGAAGTGTAGGCTGCTGCCATTTCCACCTGGTGTTTTTACCTGGGACCTGGGATCTGAACTCAGGTCCTTCTGCTTGGGAAGCAGAGTCTTCACCCCTGAGCCATCTTTCCAGCCCCAGGTCAGCAGGTTTTCAAATAGTCACTTGACTTCCATGAGCTATTCACTAGTCCAACACTCCCCACCCTGCCCTTTTTAAAGGGTGTGTGATGGCATACATACCTCCAGGAGTTGTACTTTGATTGCAGATTCACATTCTAGAGTCTTCTTTGATTTTCCTCTTGGTTATCAGAACCCCCGGGACTCCTGATGGCACTTGCCTACTGTCTGTCACAGCCGATGGCCTGACAGTTCCCCATGGAGGTGCAAGTCACCCCAGGGAAATGGTTAGAAATGGAGGTTACCATTTCACTCCAGACCCAAAGATTTGCAGCCCAGTGGGTGGGGCCCCCACTCGGCCTTGGTAAGAGAAGACTCAGGGTGTGGGCTAAGTTCTGAGGAGTCTTTGCTGTGCTTCAGCACGTAACATAAACAAAAATCAGGCGCATTCTGAGGGGCCTAACTTTTTCTTCTCCCGTTTCCTATTTTAAAGTAAAATTCTTCTCACCTCGATCCAGCATTATGTCAGATTTGTGGGGGATCCTGCCTTACCTCTGCCAGGTCTGGAATTACAAAGTGGGTATTTTCCATGCCTGGCTGAAGTAACCCATTTCTTTTTGGTTCTGCAGCTTATGGTGACTTTGTATTTATAATGTAGTTGAGGATGACCTTGGATGCTTGCTTGAATCTCCCTACTTCTGCCTCCCAAATGCCGAGATCCCAGGCATGCATTAAAATCACCATTCTTGGGCTGGAGAGATGGTTCAGGGCTTAAGACTCTGCCTTGAAAGCAGAAGGTCCTGAGTTCAGATCCTAGGTCTCACCCTTGTGAGTGAATTGAAAAGGAGGTAGAAGCAATTGAGGATGATTCCCAAAGTCACTCTTGGTCCCCCAAAGGGATATATATACACTGCTCTCTGATACATGAACAAGATAAATAAATAAAACATGGGGCTGGAGAAGTGGCTCAAGGGTTAAGCCTCTGCCTTGCAGGCAGAAGGTCCTGAGTTCGGATCCTAGACCCCACATATAGACGCTGGACGGAAGCAGGGGGCGGCCTGCGTTTCTGGTCCTGGTAGGGCCGAGCCTGTGAATCCCGGGGCAGAGTAAACGAGGAGGTGGAGGCGGTCCATGGTGGTTCCCGAATTCGTCCGTGGTTCTACACACACACACACATAAACACACAATTGAATAAATAAATAAATAAATAAATAAATAAATAAATAAATAAATAAATAAAACATGAAAAATAGTCACTCTTCTTTGAAATGTGTTTTTGATTGACTCTTCCTTCTGAGAAGGTGGGCCTGCATGCAGGCGCACTGTGTTACCATTATGTAGAAAAAACCCTGTTGTGTGTGTGCTAGCATGGATCAGTTTGGGGTTTTATTTTGTTTTTTTCTTGAAGGATGAGAGAACAACACGCAAGGAAATGTCTCTTGGAGAGGAGAAAGGTCTGGGTCCCTTCTGTGAGAGAGATCCTTTGCTGC
>JALPQD010000334.1:2014997-2032497 GCA_023101885.1 Typhlomys cinereus
CAGAAGGCACTGTGTGTCCCTGTGGAGGCCCCAGGGTGACTTTGGGAATCATCCTGGATTCTTCCACCTCCTTGCTTTGTTCTGGGATTTCCCAGGCTCTGCCACCAGGACTGGAAGTGCAGGCCACTGCCATTTCCACCTGGCATTTTTATGTGGAACCTGGGATCTCAATTCAGGACCTTCTGCTTTCGAGACAGTCTTAACCCCTGAGCCATCTCTCCAGCCCCCTTTCTTTCTCTCTTTTCCCCTCTCCTCTCTATCTCTTCTTTCTCTTTCTTTCTTTTTTGATTTATTTGCTTGACTTTATTTTCTGACGGTCTCGTGCATATATACAGTGTTTTGTGATTACATTCACTCATCACCGTCTGATATCCCTGGTCCTTTCCCTCCATCTGCACCCCAGTGTCTGCACCATCACACACAATGGTGCCAGGTCCTCAGTACGCATTAGCAGGAAGGGAGGGTCTCAGGGGCGTGTGGACGGCTCCATCCTGCGGCTCCATCCTGTGTATCTGTGATCTCAGGGGTCACGTGGTATTGGACAGTGGTGTGTCACACCACTCCTCCCCATGCTCCAGCTCTTGGGTCCTCGAACCCCTGCAGCCCAAGCGCCCTTGCCGCGGCGCTGGGTCATGCGTTTAGTTTCTGGCCTCCCTGGTCACTGTGTCATCGATGACAGACGTAGAGAGTCTTGACATAGTGCCAGGCAGCCACGTGGCCCGCCCTGCCCAGTTGTTTGACATATCATGGTACATCGTATGGGTTCCTGACTTGTTGTGACGGACTCCCTGAGCCAGGCGGTCAGGAAGCCAAGGGGGTGCCAGCTTTGGGGAGAAGGGTCAGATATGGTCCATCCGGCACCCGAGGAAACGGGTGCTGAGCACTGAGCGACTGGTGGCTATCTATTGATAGCTTGGCAGGACGGAGCATCATGGAAGAGACAAGGGTCTGAGCATGTCTGCGAGGGAGTTTCTAGGTTTGGCCAGTTGAGATGGAAACTCATCCCAGGCTGCAGGAGGCTGAACATCGGCTTTCAGCCCTCTCGGGCCTCCTGGCTTTCATCTATCTCTTTATCTCCATCTCTCCCTATCTATCTATCTATCTATCTATCTATCTATCTATCTATCTAGACCCTTGCTATGAACCTGGCTGTGTGTTAAATGGGAGAAACCTTCGCTCTTTACTGCCTTCACAGCAGGAGTGGAGTTGACGGTTAGGACACACCATGATGCCCACGTGGGGCATGATTGAGGCCGAGAGGAGCTCACGTGTGGCCTATGGGCCTTCAGGACCCAGATCTTCTTTACTGAGTCTCTCTCACCTCAGTGAAAAATCTCGTGGTCAGCGTGACCGTCACAAGCACGGGGTCTCCCCATCCAGGTGAGCAAGCTGATCGCTTTTGGTCTGTGTGATGCACCTACGGCCGCTGTTGGGTCTTGCACGCTGCTTCTTTCTAAGAGGAGACTCAGCTTTGACCTCTCTTCCCATTGGCTCCCTCTGGACCCCCAGGCATGGGTGGGAATGCTGGTCCTGTGCCAGTGGAGCCTCTGGTCTGTGTGTGGCTGTCCTGGTGCCACACAGAGCTGGCGAGCCTTGTGAGGCTTAACTCACACCCAGCCTGGCACGGTCCCTCTGTGTTCCTCTCTGCCTTCTCCTTTCTCTCACGTATGTGGTCTGAGCAAGTTGACCTTGGACTCTATTTATTTGTGTGTGTGAGAGACAGAGACAGAGAGAGACAGAGAGAGAAAAGGTATTATGTGGCCCTGTGAAGGACCAAGAGTGACTTCAGCAATCACCCTGAATCATCCTTCTTGCTTCCCTCTGGGATTTCCCAGGCTCTTCCCATCAGGATCAGAAGTGCAGTCCGCGGCCGTTTCTGCCTGATGTTTTTTTACATGGGGTCTGAGATCCTGAACTCAGGACATTAAGCATTGGAGACAGAGTCTTAGCCCCTGAGTCATCCCTCCAGCCCTATTTATTTACTTTTTAGACAGGTTTCTTTGCCCCTCAGGTGCCTCTGAGGCAGGTCCTCCTGCCCCGCCTCCTGCATGCTGGGTTCCAGATGTGGGGCCCCGGCCCTCCAAGCACAAAGACAGCTTTCAGTGGCAGCAACATCTGGCTAGTGAGCGAATCTGTGGTTTGCGGCTACATCCACACGCATTTCAGGACACACAGGAGCTGCAGTCTGAGTCACAGTGAATGTTAACCAACCCCTGGTGGGCGTGGGCAGCCTAGGCGGGCATTTGTTTTTAGTGTTTAGATTTAAATCTCATGGGTTGGCGAGGCGGTCCAGTGGTTAAAGCCTTTGCCTCGCAAGCAAAAAGACCTGAGTTCGGATTCCAGATCTCGTGTAAAAATACCAGACAGGAAATGGCCTGCACTTCCAGCCCTGGAAAGAAGAGCCTGGGAAACCCCAGAGCAGAGCAATAAAGTAGAGCAATCCAGGGTGATTCCTGATGTCACCCTTGGGCCTCCACAGGGACACACAGTGCCCTCTTTTTATACCCTCCCCCCACATACATACCTACACATGCAAACAAGACAAAACAGATTTCAACCTCATAGCTGGTGTGTGCCTCGCTCATTAGCAGAGTAGTTGTGTCTCCACCCAGTTGGGTAAGTGGTGCTCTGCGGAGAGAATCCGCACACAGACAGAAGCAGCTTTTGCTATTATTAAAGGAAGCGGCTCCCAGCACTTCCATTCACCGTCTACCCGGGAAAGTTTTTTCCGGTTGCAGGTAATGCAGCTTGCGGCCACACGGGGGCAGCAGCAGCCAAGGCGCCGTCAGCTGCCACTTGGAATCCAGGACCCCGAGGGCAGTTTAGACCCGCTGGCCCCGGGGGGGCGTCTGGATCAACTTCAGGAAACCAATCAACAACTGTGCTCCGGTAAGCCGATTTAAAGCAGGCATTCGCTTCCGGTCTCCCGCAGGAAGTGCGGGATCGCAGCCGCGCACCGCCTCATCTGACTTTGGACTTGCGACTTTTACCCATATGATCGTCCCTTCTGTTTGAGCAAAACTTCTTAAGGAATTGGGGTGGTGTCATAGTTAGATACAGGTGGCCGCTTGACGATTAAGGGTTTGAGTCCTGGGCACATTTGTAAAGAATCAGTGGTTGAGTTAAGCCCGGAGCAAGTCTGTAGCAGACTGTCTGGTTGATGGGGAAGACCCAGTTCTCGGTGGGTGTGCTCAGTCCCTGGGCAGGTGAATAAGATGGAGGGAGCTGGTTAGGGAAGTTGGGGTCCTTGTGCAGACTTGGCCAGACACGGCGGTCCCCTCCCTGGGCTGTCTGTGCATTTGGTCTGGCCAGTCCCCTCTACCCTTGGTGGTGTTAAGAACTCTCCTGCCAAGCCAGACAAGGATCTGTAACCAAGAACTGTTAAACCAGAACAAAACCCCCTTGTTGCCTTAAGCTGCTCTGTCGTGGTTTTTATCAGCACCAATGCAGAGCGACCACGACCCTTGTAATTCCAGCACTCAGAAGCTGAGGCAGGAGGTTTAAGGGTAGCATAGGCTGTATCGAGTGTCTCCAGCCCCGGCTCCAGTGTGAGACCCTGTTTCAACCCTTCCCAAGCCCCAAATTAAGAAAAGCAACTACTATATCTGTGAGTCACAGAAGAGAAACCCACCCATCTACAGTCTCTCAGCTTTGAGATCAAGATCTGAACACTGTTCTTTTTAACATATGAACTCATTTTTCCTTTGCGATTTTTTCATTTGTTCTTTTTTTTTTTTTTTCTGGTTGGGACTTTTATTATTTTGTAAATAAGCATCCCAAGATGCTTTGAAATGGTTAAAATAGTTACTTCTGGATACTGTAATAAATGGGTCTCAAAAACAGCAATTACCTAAACAATGTTTGTTCTGTTTTTGAAACAGGGGCTCACGGTAGCCCAAGCTAACCTCCACTTCTCATGTAGCCTTGAGCTTCTGATTTTTCTGCTTCTGTCTCCCAGTTGCTGGGATTACAGGCCTGTACCATCCTGAGACTCAAACCCAGGGCCTTGTGTGAGCCGTGCCTTCAGTCTCTGATTGAGGTTTCCGTTCTGCTTTGCTTGCTGAATATCTTGAGGAGAGCCTTTTTCAGCTACTAATTTTCTTTCCAGCCATGATTTTTAAAGATGATTTCACTTTCCCCTGGTGAAGGAATCATGGATTTTGACCCTGCAGCTGTTCACTTAGTACTAGTACTTTTATTTAGTACTTGGGGTACTAAGTTCACCTGTTTGCTTAGTACTAGTACTTAGAGTACTAAGTTCAGTGTTCCGCTCCGTTAGATCTTTTGGGGTGCAAAATGATTAGTTCAAAGGCCAAATGCATTCACATTGCTGAGCAAGCACACGTACAGTGATGTCTCAGGAGCCACGTGGAAATAGTAATTAGTTGCTCCCATAGGCAATTAGGAAGAATCTTAAAATTAATATTAATTAATGAATTGTGCTGCTAGAGAACCTAGGGACTTACCTATGCTGGATGTCTTAGTTTCCTTTGTCTGGTGTGCGTGTGTGGTGTGTGTGTGTGTGTGTGTGTGAGAGAGAGAGAGAGAGAGAGAGAGAGAGAGGGAGGGAAGGCACTGTATGTCCCTGTGGAGGATCAGGGGTGACGTCCAGAATCACTTTGGATTGTTTCTATCTCCTTATTGCTTTGCTCTGGGGATTTCCAGGCTCTGCCTTCCAGAGCCAGAATCGAGTCCTTGAGTCCCACAGGTGAGCTGAGCTGACCCCACATCTACTTGACCTCAGTGGCCGTTAACTTTTTGCTGCTTACACAGGAGAGATGGTGGCTATGTCGCTCCTGGTCACTGACCCGAGATTCTTTAATGGAAACAAGAATGTTTCCATGATGAGAGTTGTCAGAATCAGGGCTGGAGAGATGGCTCAGGGGTTAAGACTCTGCCTTGCAAGCAGAAGGTCCTGAGTTCAGATCCAGGTGGAAATGGTGTCGGCCTGCACTTCTGGCTCTGGTAGGTGGAGCCTGGGAAATCCTAGAAGGAAGCAAAAAGGAGGTAGAAATAATCCAGGATGATTCCAGAAGTCACCCTTGGGCATCTACAGGAACACACAGTGCTCTGTCTCTGTCTCTATGTCTCTCTCTCACACACACACAAACACAAATAAATGTTAAAAAAGAGAATTGTCAGAATTGGACACAGGTGTCAACTTGGCAACTGAAGGCTCTGAGTTCTGGGCACAGGTGTGAGAAATTAGTAGCTGATTTCAGCGCTGAGCAAGCCTGCAAGAGACCATCTGATTGATGGGGAGGGCCCAGCCCTTGGTGAGCGGGACGAGCCCGTGTAACTTGGCCTTACTCCTGCTGGGATTCAAGAGCGTGCTGTCACACCCTGGCTGGCTCCCTTGTCCTTTGTGGCTCTAAGACCTTGGTGGTCCCACCACCCCACACCTGTTGCATTTAGTTTAATAAGAACGAGCCATTAAACCTGGTCTACATTCAACACAGGCTATGAGGAAATTGCTATTTCTTAAAATGACAGAGGTGTCACAATTGTGTGTGTATGCGTGTGTAATATGTGAGGATGGGTATACACGTGTGCAGGCATGTGTGTAGGGGTGTGTCCTGGCATGTAAAGGTCAGAGGTTGACCTTCAATATCATTCCTTGGGTGCCATCCACCTTATGACTGAGGCAGGGTGTCTGAGGCAGGGTGTCGTGTGGGGACCTGCAGCTCACCCATCACTCAAGGCCAGCTGAGCCGTGAGCCTAGGGACCCCTAGCGCTGGGCCGTATGTGGGTATCATGCTTGCCTTCTTATGTGGTGATGGGGATCAAGCTGGGGTCTGCCTGCTGCTGCAGCAAGCGCTTGACCAATGCCTGTCTCCCCGGCCCTCGCAGGCGTCTTTCGGAGTCACTCCAGGACGCTCTACGCATCTTCACGTGATCTCGGTCCTTAGCCACTGTGTCGTGGCTGTTTGCCTTTTCTAACTTTCTTTCTTTCTTTTTGAGGATTAAGGAAGAGTTTATTTGAGAAGGGAGAGAATGGAACCCAGGGATGTGTATCTGCGAGGGGCAAGAGAGCCCTGGAGAACTATGGACTCCAGACACGGAATCCACAAGGGGCCAGGAGCTAGGAAAGAGCTCACGGGCCTCCGACGTGGAGTGCTATGAGGGGCGGGTGGACTCACACTTGCCACAAGGCAGCGCAGGGGGGCCTTGAAATCCTCATCCTCCAGCCTCTGCCTCCCAAGTGCTGGGCCGATGGTTTAGGGGGGCTGTGTAGAGATTTTAGGGAAGGAATTCTGGACATCTGTGGACTTGTATCTAGTTGCATTTTAGCATTTTCTTGCCACCAAACCACCACGTGGGAGAAGCCTGTAGCTTCACCACCCACAGAAGCCCTGGATAGTTTCCTGTCTAGCAGTGGATATGTGAGAATTTTTCTCATCTCGCCACGATTTTAGAATTACAGTAGTTATTAAGCTCGGCTCCACTCTTATTATTTGCTACATTGATAAAACCTCCCACATTTGGTTTATAATATCTCAAATCCACTTCTGTAAATATTTTAAGAACCGTCTCTACAGCGATTGATCTTGCCTGTGATCCTGTTTTATGCGGCTTCTTGAGGAGGGGCGTGCGGCTCACTGCGTCAGCATTTGCATCAAACCAGGTTACGTCCCTCAGAACTGGTTCCATCCTTCAGCCTGAAAGTGTGTTGGGATTTTGGGACCAGATGAGAGTTCTTAGGAACAAAGACAGCCTTCCTACAATCGATTAATCATGTCTGTCTTGGACAAAGGCCGCCTTCCTACAAAGTGCCTGTGCGCAACGCCGCACCTCGGCTCGGCTTACAATTCAGTCCCATTGAGCTTGGTGCACTTGAAACACAATGGCACTTCCGGGAGGAGTGATGGCTCAGGGGTTAAGACGCTGCCTCATAAACAGAGGGCCCTGAGTTCCCACTCAAATCCCACGTAAAAACACTGGGCAGAAATGGTGGTGGCCTACTTTTCTGACTTTGGAAGGCAAGCTTGGGAAATCCCAGAGTGAAGCAAAAAGGAGGCAGAGAAGCAATCCAGGATGATTCCTGAAGTCACCCTTGGTCCTCCGCAGGGACACACAGTGCCCTCTGATACACACGCACACACCAATAAATAAATAATTAAATAATTTTTTTAAGATTAAAAAGATTTTATTTGAGAGAAAGGGACACACACATACACACACACACACACACACACACACACACACACACACACGCCACAGGGTACAGGACAAGTTTCAGAGGTCAGTTCACTCCTTTACCATGTAGGCCCCGGGGATTGAACTCGGATCAGCAGACTGGGTCGCAAGCACCTGTATCTGCGGAGCCATTCTGCAGCTCCCCCAGCCTTGTCTTTAAGCATAATCACGTGTGTGCTCGCAGGCTGCCTCACAACTAACAGCAGAAAACACACGCATGGGACGAGAATGCTCTGGCCGACTTCCACCAGGGGTCTGCTCCTATTTTCTTGTCTTTTCGCATGGGGGGTCCACTGGATTTCATCTGGGATGTCTGTACTGGCAGATGCTGGTGCAGGAGTCACATAGAGGTGGGATTGCATCGAGAAGAGTCTGTCCCTCCGCTGCATCAATTCTAACCCTCAGCAGTCCCTCAGAGAAGAGTGCAGTCTCTTGACATCTGTCCCCTGCCTGACGAAGTGTTGATAGGACAAACCCTGTGCAGGAATTGTGAAAATCTACATAGCTGATACCCAGTGAATTCATGGACACAGGAGCTCTGTCATGTCCAGAAGATAATGTCTGGCCACGCCCCTGCTCCTTCCTTAAAAGTTTATTTTATTGTGTGTGTGTGTGTGTGTGTGTGTTTCAGAAGGCACTATGTGTCCCTGTGGAGGACCAAGGGTGACTTTGGGAATCATCCTGGATTGTTTCTACCTCCTTCTTGCTTTGTCCTGGGACTTTTCAGGTTCCACCCATCAGAGCCAGAAGTACAGGCCATTGCCATTTCCACTTGGCATTTTTACATGTGACCTGAGATCCGAACTCAGGACCTGCTGCTGTCAAGACAGAGTCTTAACCTCTGAGCCATCTCCCCAGGCCCCTTGTAAAAAGTTTTCTTTGAGAGCGAGAGAACATGCACACCATGGTGCATGGACAGAGGTCAGAGGTCAGAGGTCAGAGGACAACTTCCAGAAGTCAGTTCTCTCTTCCGCCAGGTGGGCTTCTGGGGATCAAACTCAGATCTCTAAGTTTTAGAGCAGGCGCCTTAACCACTGAGCTATCTCACCAGCCCCTCCTTAGGCTCTCAGATGAGGGACCTACCAGAGAGGGGTTAAATACACTATCCAAAGCTGCACAGCTCGGGAGTGCCTGATGGAGTTTGTAGCCCAGTTCTGGCTCTTCTATTCAAACACTGCAGGTCCCTGCAGCCGACTCTGCGGCCCCCCATAGGCAGGACATGGCGACCCCCTGAGATCAATCACCTGATGCCATTACCAGGGAAGATGTGTCTCCGCAGGGATCCTGCAAACGGGGACAGCCTCTTGGGGCGTCTTGGGGTGTGGCTGGCTGAACCCTGGCTCTGCAAGCTGAGACAGCACCGGTGGCCTGGGGCGTGGCTGGGTTGTGTCCTCCCCCACCTGCTCCGACGAGACACACTTGCCTAGAAGCACGAATGTGAGTGTATTTGGAAAGTGAGTCTTTGCGGGTCGCTCATGATGGGGACCCTCGAAGAAGTCATGGCAGCTGGCGGGAGGCCTACAGACTGAGAGGGGGACGGTGGAGAATAAATATGCTCAATGTTTAAAAATTCTTTGACCCTATTATACGTATAGAACGATGAATTTATATGTTCTCACCCATCGCTCCCCAATCCCATCCCCTCTCCCGTCCACTCACACTTTCTCCTTTCCAGCCCGGCTCCCTCCTGTTTTCTTGTCTTTTCCCATGTGTGGCCCACGGTTTCAGCTGGGACGTCTGTACTGGCAGGTGCCTGAGCACTTGCTGGGCACGGATGACTGATCAGCGGGCACATTGTGGAGAAAGAAGCTCCCTCCTGCCTGGCACTAGCCCGCGGTCGTGGCTCAGGGAGCTGGAGCGACTCTTGAGAGCGTCCCTCATCCAGGCTGAGACGTTGTCCTGCGAATCACATGCAGGTCTGGAGGAAGTGCACATCTGTGCAGTGCGATCTGGGGTGCGGCAGCCCCTCTTTTGCAAGGTTCCCCGAGCCCGGGGATGCGGTGGCTTCGATACTCTGTCTAGAGCTCAGCACCCCAGTCACGTGTTCTCGGCGCTCGCCAGCTGTGGGTCTCTGCATTCCACAGCTCCCACCCAGGAGGCGGCTTCTTGGTGGGGCCCACGAGGGTCATGAATAACCTGCAGTGTAGATGGATGGCGAGGCCCCCATAGCAGCCACAGGCAATAGCAATGAGGGAAGGCTCTCCTCTTCCTCCCTGGTCGGTGGACCATGTGTGGGTCTGGGTGTGGGCTGCAAAGACGGGCCTGGGCTCCCACTGGACTCAAAGCCTCTGGGACAGACAGACAGACAGACAGACATTTCCAGTGACAGGCCTGTCCCCTCATGTCTCTGCAGCCTCTTCTGCTGTCAGGGTGCCTGAGCAGGCTGGGACCCCTGGCCTTCGCTTGACAGGGAGCGACTTTGAGCTGCGCTGGCCTGTCAGAGCACAGGGCTGGGGTCGCGCTTCTCTGAGGCAGAAGGGGTTTGATGACTGACTAATCGCGCCACAGGCATCATAATTAGAGAGGGGCTCGAGGCCGGGAGTCCTGCCACCTTCTCCGCCTCGGCCTGACCCATTGCACTAAAAAAAAAGGGCGAAGGGAAGCTCTGGAGACACGTGGGGCCTTGTGGGGAGCTATGGACGTGTATGTGGCCCAAACTGCACAGCAAAAGGAGAAGGGATGAGACTGGCTGAAGCAGGTCTAAGAGCCTGTGGGTCCTGGCCCCGCCTCAGGCATTCAAGAGGGCTGCCGCTGCGCAGCAGGCAGCATCACAGTTCTACGGGACTTTCCAGCTTTAGGGATAAGCCAGCCAGGACCAGCTTGGGAGACTGAAAGAGTAACTTTGATGGAGGTGGGGAGGGTCTGTACCTCCTCCTCATTCAGGAACTTACAGATAACAGATGCAGGGGAGGGGCTTATGAGACCCCACCCCCTCCCCAGCAGCTATCGACAGCTAATGGCTGCTGATGGAGAGGGGCACATTTTCCTGAGGGGCGTGGTCCCTGGGAAGGTGACCATG
Source organism: Typhlomys cinereus (assembly GCA_023101885.1). NCBI lineage: Eukaryota > Metazoa > Chordata > Mammalia > Rodentia > Platacanthomyidae > Typhlomys > Typhlomys cinereus. The sequence continues at coordinate 2,025,215 of JALPQD010000334.1, forward strand.
ATACTGTGAGGAGAGGGAGAGAGAGAGAGGGAGAGAGAGAGAGAGAAAGGGAGAGAAGGAGGGAGAGGTGAAAGTAGGAAGGGACTAGATGGGAGGAGGAAGAGGGTCCGCACAGGTGAGAGGGGTGTGGCGATGCTATAACCACATCCCCTCATGCATGCAACTATCATGAAACCCGCCCCGCATGCAATCAACATGTGCTAGCATGAGACAGACAGAGCCCTGCTGTTCCAGAGAGACGGAGAACTGAGCTGATTGGCCAGAGGCATTCCACACGGACTGCCATCTGGGGAGGGCGTGTGCTGTATGTGGGGTCTGGCAAGGTGGCTCAGCAGGGGGTAAAAGTGCCCACCCTGGAGACCTGAGTTGGATCCCCAGAGTCTACCTGTTGGCCCTCGAATATTTTATGAAATTGAAAATTTTCTTTATATATATGTAAGATATATATATCTTTTTGGGGGGAATTATCTTTTCATTTATTTATTTTCCATGTGTATATATGTGTGTATGTGCACGTGAGTGTGTATCAGAGGGCACTGTGTGTCCAGGGGTGACTTCAGAAATCATCCTGGATTGCTTCTACCTTCTTCTTGCTTCGCTCTGGGATTTTCCAGTCTCCACCTTCCAGGCTGGAAGTACAGGCCACTGCCATTTCCACCTGGGGTTTTTACGTGGGACCTGGGATCTGAACACAGGACCTTCTGCTTTCAAGGCAGAGTTTTAACCCCTGATCTATTTTTCAAGTCCGAATCTGGAAAATTTCTTTTGCAGTTCCTGTAATGTCATTGCAGACCTTGGATAAAGCCTCTTCAGGGAAGATCTTTGTTGATTGATTGATTCATTCATTCATTCATTCATTTTCATTCATCTCTCTCTCTCTTTTTGGTGGTAGGATGTCTTAAGGATTGATCCTAGACATGCCAGGCAAATGTGGTACCACTGAGCCGTCCCTCAGCCCTCTGCAGGTGTAGGGTCCTTGAATGTGCCCGGACCCCGAGTTCACCTGGTGGAATCCTGCCAGCTGCTCTCTTGGGTCTTGGTGGCCTTTGCTGTCTTCACCCTTCGTTTCCAGGGCCTGGGGCGATGCATGGTGACAGGGATCCGGGTCTGAGGTCTGTCACCCAGGAGAAGCTGCCTAATCTCTGTTGGGCATTGGTGTTGAGAATATTCTGGAACTAATTGTGGGGTGGATGATGGCTGGAATCCCCCTGCCCTTGGTGTCCTTGTTCCCTGGAACGGATGAGGTCCCTGTGCTTTGGACTCCTGCCTGTTTTCAAGGGGAGTTGAAGGTTCTCCTCCCTCCAGAGGTTTCCAGCACCTTTCTCCCCTCTGCTCTCCAAGATGCTGCCTCATCTTCACCTATTCAAACATATGGGGGGGGGCACAGGGGGGAAATGTGCAAGTGTGAGGATCTGAGTTTGGATCTGATGAACCCTCGTGAAAAAGCACCTACAGTCCCAGAGGCATGAGGACCCCCACTTCTGACCAACCAGTCCAACCAATCAAGGACTGCAAGCTGCAATCAGAATCGTAAGCAAGAATAACACCCCCTTTTCCCTTAAGTTGTTTGATTGTGCATTTAACTGTAACAAGTAGCCAAAGGGATTCTTTAAAACCATAAGCCACTGGACTGGAGCCATGGCTCAGGGGTTAAAACTCTGCCTCGCAAGCAGAAGGTCCTGGGTTTGGGTTCCAGATCCCATGTAAAAAATTGCCAGGTGGAAATGGTGGCAGCCTGCACTTTTGGCCCTTGTGGGTGGAGCCTGGGAAATCCTAGAATCCCAGAACAAAGCAAAAAGGAGGGAGAAGCAATCCAGGATGATCCCGAAGTCACCCTTGGTCCTCCACAGGGACACACAGTGCTCTCTGACCCTCCCCCCACTGATCCACTTCGAATAAATAATATTATTTAAAAAGGGGGACCAGTGAGAGGACTCAGCAGGTAAATGTGCCCTCTCCCACGCCTGGCAACCCGATAACCAGAGCCCACATGGTGAAGAAGAGAACTGACTGCTGAAACCTTCTGATCTTCACATGCGTGCTGTGGCGTGTGCGCCTCCTCACACATATGAGCACGAGCAAAGAAATAGTTAGAAGAAATAAACAAATAGAACATGAGGTAGCAAAGACCTCTGGCCTCAGTGTGCATGCGCATGCACACGCACACACATACATGCATATTCACTTGCACATGTGCATATATTCAGATGAACACATCCAAGTCATGCACACACGTGTATGCATACCGATTTGCATGTGTGCGTATTCACATGTATCACATGCCCACATACAACTAGGTCTGTTAACTGCTGTCTTTCCTCCACTTCTCTGTGTTGGTTCAAAGGTTGCTTCTTGGTGAGACCTCACGTGACCCCTGAATAGCACCCTCCCCCCACACCCCTGTTTTGATCCCATTCATTGGTCTGCAGTTTTCTTCCTTTTTGGAGCAGCTGAGTCTTAAACAAAGGGACATAGTCCCCATACTTAAAGTGACCCTTGGCCTGGGCGGGCACACTCTGCCACTGGTCCACTGGTCGAATCCACCCCTTTTTGGTTTCTTAAGAAACTAGCTCCTTCTCCAGCTGCTGCCCTGGTGCTGGGATGGCCCGTGAGAAGTCAGAGCCGAGGTCACCCAGCCCGGCCGCAGGCTCTGTTGTGATCTAAAGGAATCCAGAAGAGGCCAGGAGGTGCCCTGTGGCTCAGGGCATCTGTCTCCTAAGCACTTGGCAAACTTTGTTATTTCTGCCTTAACAGAGGCAAGGAAAATAGTAAAATATATTGAAATTAGTTTGTATTAAAAAAAAAAAAGAAAACTGTTGTGAGGGAGAGGATGAGGGTACCTATTGAGTGTGGATAAAATGTGGGAGAAAAAATAAATTAAAAATGTAAAAAACCTCCTTTGTACTCAGGTAATAAATTATAGACGGAGCATCAATACAGGCTATAAATTGAATATTTTAGTGACAGTCGTATTATAGTGGGTGTTCCTTTGGGAATTGGCATTTATTTCCGAAACTTTTGTTCATAGTACTTTTCAACAAAGTGAGGTGTCTATCTGACCGCTAGACTAGTCCTTCGGCAAAGCAAGGGGTTCACTTCAGCTCACTGAAGATCCTTTTGTGTGTGTGTGTGTGTGTGTGTGTGTGTGTGTGTGTGTGTGTCTGTGTGTCTGTGTGTCTGTGTGTATCAGAGGGCACTGTGTGTCCCTGTGGAGACCCAAGGGTGACTCTGGAAATCACCTTAGATTGTTCTATCTTTTATTGGCTTTGCTCTGGAGTTTCCCAGGTTCTGACTTCCGGGACTGGACGTGCAGGCAGCTGCTGTTTCTGCCCAGTGTTTTTACATGAGTTCTGGAATCTGAACTCAGAACCTTCTGTTTCCGAGGCAGAGGCTTAGCACCTGAGCCATCTCTCCAGCCCCACTCTTAAGTACTTTATGACCCAGTATTTACTAAGGTCCCTGTGGGTTGGTTCATTTCAGAATTTCTGGTGAGCAAATTGACCCCCCCCCCCAGCCTTGTGTATGCACACCAACTGTTTTCATGCTGCTTGAAGTTGGTAAGCCAAAAAATGTCACTGCAGTAGGGGGCGCGATGTCATTGTGACATCATCACCACAGTAAGAATTCTTGGGAAAATGAGCGGGGTCAGACCTGCTGTGTGCCACACAGAGATTCAAATTCACCCACCCGCTCAGCTGCATGTATGTCTGTCCATCTATATGTATGTCCATGCATGCATGCATGCATCATCTACATGTATGGCTGTCCATCATTCACCATCCACCCATCCACCCATCTGCCCACCCATCCATCCATGCATCCACCCATCCATCCACCCATCCATCCACCCATCCATGAATCCACCCATCCATCCATCCACCCACCCACCCATCCATCCATTCATCCACCCACCCATCCATCCATCCATCCACCCACCCCAGCCCATCCATCCATCACCAATCCACCCATCCATCATCCACAACATCCCACCCATCCATCCCATCCATCCACCCACCCCCCACCCATCCATTTCATCCACCCATCCCCCCCTCCATCCCCATCCATCCATCCATCCATCCATCCATTCCACATCCACCCATCCATCACCAAACCATCACACCCACCCATCCACCCACCCATCATCCCATCCATCCACCCATCCATCCATCCATCCATCCATCCATCTACTTATCTACCTGTATGTCTATCCATCCACCATTTACATATATGTCTGTCCACCCATCATCTGTGCATTTTCTTTTATGTCCACTCATCCATTCACTCATTTACATGAATGTCTGTCTATTCATTATCCATCCATCCACCATCTGCCCATCTATCCATCCATCTACCCATCCATCTATCACATGTCCATCTATTCATCCATTCACTACCTACCTGCATGCCTGTCCATCCATCCACCCATATGTTCATGCATCCGTCATCCACATACATGTCTGTCCATCATTCATCCATCCATCCATCGATCTGTATGTACAACCATCCGTCCATCCATCCTTCCTTCATCTGTCTTTCTCTCCACTCGCCTACCCACCTGCTCATCCATTTATGCATCCACCCACTCATTTGGTATCCACCTGGCTGTCCACTCTCACCTCTGTCTACCTGGAGCACAGTGGGCATTTCTTTTACAACAGTAGAATTCAAGACCTTTAAGTCATTAATTTTTCCAAGGGGGAACATTTGCTCAACTGTCTGTGAAGGTGTGCTGGCTCCAAGAATCAACGCTGACTGTATCCATTTTAAAATGATTCAGGGTGACTGACTAGTGGCCGGAGCACTGCACAGAATGGACGGATTTGAGATTCCAAGCAGTAGAAGTGGATGGAGCTGAGTGAGGAGTGTGGTGGGCCAGCATGCTGCCCCCACCCCCTGCATGCAGTCTGGGAGTGCAGCAGGTAGCATCTCGGGTCACCCCATCTCCTTGTACACCCTGCCCTTTTGCTTTCATGCTAAGCAAACAATGGGTCTGCCAATCTTCAAGCACTCAAGAGGGTCCTAGCAGGCAATGAACCCAATGATACTGCAGCTAACAGCCAGGAGAGATGGAGACCCCCAAGTTCAGCAGCAACGAGGAAGGAAAATCCTTAGTCCAATCACTGTTGTGTCTGGTGATGTGTGTCATGAAGAGACATTAAAATGGTCTAGAAGTGTAGAGAAGAAGGCTCAGCTGATAAGACGGCGCATGTGAAGGGCAGGAGCAAGTCTGGGCACACAGGGTTCCAGCTGAGGGAACAGCCAGTGCAAAGGCCCTGTGGCCCGATGAACTGAGCGTGAGTTGGGTAGGTGGGTAAGAGGTGGGTGTGGCTATTGGCTCACATGGCCACTGTAAAACCTCTTTCCTTTGCTCTGGAGTTTCCCAGGCTCTGCCTTCCAGGATCAGAAGTACAGGCCAGCCCCATTTCCTCTTGGTATTTTTACATGGGATCCAGGATCCAAACTCAGGACCTTCTGCTCGAGAGGAAGCGGCTCAACCCCTGAGCCATCTCTCCAACTTGAAACCATCTACTTTAGTTCAAGGACAGAATTGACTTCTCCAGTCATCTTTATGTTTCCCAAAGTTGTCTCGGGACCTAATACTTTCCAGGGGTCGAGTGGAACCCCAGAGCTCACACTGTGGGGGTGCCTGCCCTTGCGAGAGCCCACTTGTGGAGGGCAGATCAGTGGCAGCTCAGGTGCAGGCACTGACAGCCCAGTGGGACCCAGACACTTGCCAGCTTGGGGCGGCGGGCAGCTCTCTCCTGCTTCTGAGCCTCGCACCTCCCATCTGCAGAGTGAGGGGCGTGATGGAGCCTTGTGGGTTGGTGGGAGACAGGCTGAGACGTGCTCAGTAGGCAGTGCGCTGGCCTCACATGTACAAAGCCCTGGGTTTGCAAATTTGGTCTCCTGTGTACGAAGCCCTGGATTTGAGAGGACTGGTCTACGTGCACCCTGGGTTCCATCCTCAGCGCGACACACACTGAGCGTGGTGGTGGACACCTGAAATCCCAGGATCGAAGATTCGAGGGCATCTGGGGCTACAGAGAGAATTCAAGACCAGCCTGGGTGTTGCTGTTTGTCTGTCTGCTGCCGATGAATTCTTGACAGAACGGCTCGTGATGGTTGGTTACAGTCATTAGTCCAGCTTGGGCAGGAGAGCTCACGCCGATACCAGGAGCCCAGGGAACTGGCTACGCCACATCCACAGAATGCTGAGAGAGGGGCAAACCTCATTTGCCAGGCAGGAAGTCCGTCCACGTGTGCCAGCGAATGCCAGCTCTCTAACTGCCCCCTCCATCTTGTCCGCCTGCCCGGGGAGCAGCCTGCCCACCACAGCCGGGGCTTCCCATCAAGTAGACACTGCAGGCTTGCTGACAACTTCATTCAGCGACTGGTTCTCTACAAATGGGCCAGAACTTGAGCCTTCAACTGTCAGTGTGTCACTAACTGCTCACCACACCGGGCTACATAACATGCTGGCCTGGAACCCGGAATGATCACGGCGAGCCTGGGAGGGAAGTGAGGGGGGGCAGGAGGGCTCAGAGCTGCTATTCCTGAAGGTCTCCACCGAGGGGCGACCCAGAGCCCCAGGCTGGGGAGAAAGGATTGACAGCGTGTGCCGGGTGTGTGGATGTGGGGGTGGGACTGGCTCACAAACATAAAGTACTTGAAGCATTGTGGACCATGTTTCATTGGCTATGCAAAAATCAGGTACATGGGATGTGTATATTATTTGCATATCATTAGATGACGATCCACCAGGGGTTACAGGTATGTGTATCAGGGGTTACATGTGTCTATCTTTATGTGTGTGTATGTGCATGTCAGGGGTTACAGGTGTGTGTGTGTGTGTGTGTGTGTGTGTGCACGTGCGTGTGTACATGCATGCTTAGTTTAGACCCGTGGTTGGTGCTAACTTTAGGGTCACTCCCAAGAGGACTAATTTTCCCAGTGCTGGGGCTGAAGCCAGGACAAGCACCCACTGCAGACCTACAGCCACAGCCCGCCATCTCAGAGGCATCTGGACAGGCCTTCAGCTTGTAATCCTCCTGCCTCAGCCTCCTGAGTGCTGGCATGGTAGGCATGCGCCTGCATGTTGGTGGAGCGCTTTCTTAACGTTTCCTCTCCCAGCCTTGAAACCACCTGCTCTTCGACCCAGGTGGGCCCAGCACCTTGGCTCCAGGTGACTGGCGCACAGTTAGGTGCAGACCAGTGCGTTGAGCTCAGCTGCAGGGCGACCTGCAGGGTGTACGAAGAGGAGGCAGATTCTGTTCAATATCGGG